>OENM01000350.1:25000-96908 GCA_900239745.1 Rotaria magnacalcarata | reverse complement strand
AGTTTGTCTTCTGTTATAGACAGAACGGAAAAAAATTCATTTTTGACCTGAACGACACTTTTCCGCTTGAAATGAACATTTATCTCACCGATCGATTTTTTGTCTGCTGCTGAATTCATCTGCTTGAGTTGTTGATTATCTGGAGACGTCTAGATATACCTATTATTTCACTTAATGTTAAATCACTATGGGTTCCCAGGAACGCGATTCCTCGAGGGCTCCTAGGGACACCAGCGTGTCTAGATTACCAGAAATGAGAATCTGCACGGATTTCTATGAATGAGAAATCGACAGTGATGCGTCTGGTCAGAACTAGATCTGACATTAACCAATTTTACAGTACTCCACAAAAGTCTCCGGACCCCTGAATCTTGGAACACATAAGCTCCCATGAGCTGAAACTTCGCAGGAATACCTGTCTTGGTGCGTCCTGTTCTTCGGCACGAACCGGAGTTCAAACGCATTTGTCTTATATACGATTTACGTTTATAGAAGCCGATCGGTTATCGTCGTCAATAAAGAAAATTGACCTGGGCGAATGTTATGCTATTGCGAAACAGACGCGCATCAAAACTTGAATATTTTTGCATGGAAATGAAGCTGGGAGAATGTCCTTCTCATCGTAAAATTTTCAAGTAATCCGCTTTTGTATTATGACCTGTATTATGACCGTAAGAGCTCTATCCTTAACGACATGGACAAGTGCGCCATTTTTCACCATTACTAAATAATTGGCTGAAACTTGTATGAAACATAGAATAGGAGCTAAAAAGTATCTGAGAAAAATTTGGCGTTGAAATACTGTATCTTTGAGGAGTGGGGCTATCGAGAAGGGTACAGTAGAGATCTGGAAAAGTGAGTTCACCAGTAAAATGATTGGTATTCTGTTAGAAATTAATGAAATCGACTCATATTTTGTGTGCTTAAAACCTCAGTCACTCGCTACACAATGATTGATAAAATAGCCAAAAATCCTATCAAAGACGGAGGTCGCGATGGCGACGACATGAAATTCTATATCTCATGAAACACAAAGGCTTTCGGACTGCGGTTTGTGTCGACGATCGGGGTGCATCAAGAAAGGTATTCTTGCAAAGTTTCAGCTCACTGTACCTTATGGGTCCCAAGATCCAGAGGGCCGAAGAATTTTGTGGAGTACTGTATAATTGATATGCGCGCTCTAAAACAGGCATAGATGTCCATCTCGTCATGAATTGCTGAGATCAACATCAAAACATATTCAGTTCAGAGGGCATGGGTTTTTGTTGAAAATTTTCAATGACCTCTAGTTTTTTTTTCTTTTGCTTTATCTAATAAAATTGTTCAATGACTTATTTTAATATTTTCGAATACTTCAACAAATTCTTCCATAGATTTTCCCGATATTTGATCAAATAACGGTTGAAATATATCTTTATTAGACATTCATCAAACCGTTTGAATTTGATAAGTTTCCTATTATCAGTTTAACTTTGTGTTTAAGGCATGCCTTATTTTTCGTACACTCTAATCTTGTATATTCATATTGTTTTTACTGATCAAATAAAAATCTATCTTTCTAATGTCAACTAAAATGTTCATACTTGAGAATAAATCTATACTTTATCATCATCCATTATCATGCGATATACCAGTTTAAGATTTTAATATTTCCTTTAAAATCTTCGTTTCCATAATATTATTCTATATTGAATATTCTTCAGCAATAAGAGCAATATCAACATTCTTTCTATTTTCACACTGGGTGTGGGGTGTGGGAGAAGATGGATTTTGTTCTTATCCATACCCACACCCACACTCCGTTTTCTTCTATTTATTCAACCATTAATTGTGTTTATACTCTTTGTTTTACCTTCAAAATTCTATTGAAAATTAAACATTATCTTTAACGACAATAACTATACCATTGGGTAAAAAAACTCAGTCTATAATGCTTTGATTTCATTGTTATTTTCTACTATTCCTTTTGTGAGCATGTATGGCGATGGCTTGTGGTGTGTGTGTGCGTTGTCAGTTTATACTTTTACTTTAAAGAAAAACACATGTTTACGTCAACACTACCGTAAGATTTGTTTTGTTTTTCAAATCAAGTGTACGACAAGATGCAACGTATTTCGTATTGAATCGTTATATATTTTATAGTATAGTAAATCAAAGAGTTTGATTCATTTACTAATAACTGTCATCGTTAATTGATGTATTATAGAACATAGAGTATGTGGGTATAAGTTCGATAAGAGTTTGCGGGTAATATAAATGTTGCCTTCCACTGACAGTTGCTTCCCGAATAGTTGGCCATGCAGTTGGCGGGAGCGGGTAGGTAGAGAATGAATTTTTAGCTTAATCCGAGTCTCAGGAACGCATGCTACCGAAAA
The DNA here is from genome assembly GCA_900239745.1 of Rotaria magnacalcarata. Taxonomy (NCBI): domain Eukaryota; kingdom Metazoa; phylum Rotifera; class Eurotatoria; order Philodinida; family Philodinidae; genus Rotaria; species Rotaria magnacalcarata. The sequence goes on along the minus strand of OENM01000350.1, from coordinate 94,533 downwards.
GTAAATGTAACGGAAGCGTCTGTCAGGCAAGCATCATTCGTGGAACCGCCAAAGAAAATTTAAAAACATAACAACAATGTGAATACAATTTATTCATACAAAATAAATTTAACAAAGTATGTGCATCATAAAAGTAATATAAGCTTAGTTTCATTTTGTACGAAGAAGAAGACAGCATTTTTGTAACAGTTCATTGACCACAAATATGTATCGATTGTCGACGAGCGTCGCCGATCAATAACATAGTTTTATTTATATCGTTGAAACCGAAAAAAAGAAAAGAAAATTTTCATTCGTCCGTTCATCGCATCGATTGACACATGCTACGAAGAGATAGAATAAATGACGATGGTACGACATCAGATAATTTATAAGACATGTCAAACGATTATCCATTGATAATGCATATATTTTTATTGTCTTTCATTGAAAATGTGTACTTTTTAAGTAAAATATAGTAAGCCTTATTTTCCAAATGCCTTATATTTTTTTAGATTTTACTGTGTAACAATTTGTTGACAATGAAAAAATTAGAAGACATGTCAAATGAACTATTACTTTGCGTTTGGGATCAATTGTCAGCTGCGGATATCATTTACAGTTTTTCGAACCTAAACATTCGAATTCATCAATTGCTCGTAAAATTCTGTGGACTGTACAAAGAACTGAATTTACGCTACTGTTCGTTGTCAGCTTTTCGTTTTTTCTGTTATCAATTGCCAATGATGAATGAATGGCGTCTCAATCTGAGTGTTCTCAAACTAGGCAATCGTTAACGATGTTGTCAGATAGACTCATTTGCAAATGAAATAGTTAAATCATTCGTTATAAGATATCTTGCAAGACAAGGAAAGTCATATGATAATCCATCCAAAGATCTTTTTCGCTTGATAATATCAAACAAAAAGCCGGTGGAGCCAATTTTTCCTCAGCTCACTTATCTCTCTATTTTTCAAGGAACATCGATTGACGAAGATTGTCGAGACATATTATTATATGTTGCCGCTGGCGGAACTACTATGAATACATTTACGTGGAGATCTTGTTCTAATCAAACTCATCATGCAAAAGCATTCTTTGATTGGTTATTTCGATGTTCAATTAATTTGCATAGTTTTAGACTTGAAAATCCATTCGGTGAAAATGGCTTTGAGCTGACATATGAACATACGGTTCTAAATGTGTATCGTCCTCATCAATCACTTACTTCTCTCACAATCAACATTCTTAACTTTTCGACTCTTGATATACTACTTCACTATCTTCTCAAACTTGAATATCTAGGTACGTACGAACCAACGCATCTATTTTATTTAAATAAGTTTAGAGTAATTAGTTAAAAACAAAATCTATTATCCCAATCCGTAAAAGATTAAAATATCAAACACGGTGTAGTTTGTCAATATGCATTAAGTTTCTTGAAGCGATTAATTGTTTACAAGCTTAGAATGATCGGCATTTTAAACATACTTTATTGAATTATCTGCTTTTGTTGTTATTCAAGTGATGAATAGTAGTTTAAAAATATTAGATGAGATTAGTANCTCCTTCGAACAGTGATAAAATTCAGTAAAAGTATTATGTGAACTTCTGACATTTTTTAATCTGTAGAAGATTGGCAAGCAAATGTTTAGCATATAATTACAATGCTAGTCTAACTAGTTATATATCTAATATATATTTACAGATGTACATATTAGCAAACCGATTGAAGCAGCAGACATCACTGATCAACGCCTGCCAAGGAATCTCAATTATCCAAAAGAACTTCGCACACTAAAACTACGGTATACACAAAACTATCTTCTAGACTCTAATCAACTAGTTGTGTTCTTTTCAAAGATATTTAAATGTTCGAGGTAAAGGTTACTATCGCTTTGAACAATTAGCGGAAAAATTTTCTGAGACACTGGAGCATTTTTCATTATCTATATATCACTATTGTCGTGGTGAACCTTATTTAAACTATAACGATACTCGTCTTAGCATACTTTGTCAAAAATTATTGCATCTAAGATCGCTACATTTTGCTATTCAAGTTCAGTTATGCGAAAAGTCAAACAATCAAACGCTTACTGAATTCACAAGAACATTTCGTATACCTTTTTGGTTCGATGGACCGTTTGGCCGTAAGCGTGTATGCGTAGACTTCCATCAACTATACAATATTGTACAGATGTTTTCTCTTCCATATACTTTTAATGGCATCGCTCTGATTCGCACAATTAATCTGATTGATATGCAATTCAATACTAGTGAAGAAGAAGAAAAAGTTCCAATTAATTTATCCTTAGCACTTGAATCTTTATGGTGTGGAATGGATCATATATATATCTGCTTGGCAGAAAAACAAAAAGTACCATTGCCATTTTTTCAAGTTCTTCAATGTCCACATAGTCAAGGTGAACTGTTCAATATACATTTTTTGTTGAATGATTTTGTACTAAGTCGTGCATTGTCGTTGTAGGTAAAACATTAGCAATACTTCCCAAAAGGGGAATTATTCCGGATAATGTTGAAGGTAATGTACAACTCACACATTTCAATATTCTCGAGCTAAACAATCCAATCGACGCGAATTCTGCTTATAATCTCGAAGGTATTTATTCGCATTTCTTTTCACGTATTATATTTATTATTTGATAAGATCTATAAGTGGAAGTTGTATTCTATCAATCCCAATAAAATAGTGATCAGTGACATGTTCATATCGAGAGAGTGCTGGGTGAGAAGTACGATTATACATATGCACCTCGCCCTAGTACCAGAAATAATATCTTTATTAAATTTTGACTAGCTTCATTATTTGAAGAAGTTAAGTTCAAAATTGGAGTAAAAATAATTTTTCTCTGTCAATGGATTATCGAACAAAGTCATGATCGCGCCAAGAAATCTTCCAGTTCGAAATTTTTGAACTCGATTGTGATTTATAAAATTTCCTAATTTAATTTTCAAACTTAGAATTTAAAAGAAGGAATTAAATTAAACTTAAGCATAGCGAAAAGACATCATATGTTTATTTAAGTGCGTACTTAAATATCTACAGTGGCTTGACTCAATAAATCCTTATCATGTAAAAATAAACAACTAAAAATCAGATTAAAATCTTATTCTTTCAGTTTAAAAGCAGATGCCGTATCTATATCGAACTTGCAATTATCTGTGTACTATGATATTAGGTAGGGGGGAATTGTAGCACATTACGTGTTGATTATACACTTGAACAAAAATTAAGCTACTATTTTTTTTTATTACAGAGTTATGTTCTTGGCTTCGATTACTACCAAACATTAAATGTCTAGATGTTTATTTAACAGAATTGAAATATTGGTTCAACAATAATGCCAATAATCCAAATCTCGATTCCTTTCTTCGACGTATTGAACGTTTATATGTCGAGTGCTCAGACGTTATTAATGCAAAGATGAATGAAGAAATCATGGAACCACTTCTTTTGTTTCTTATTGATAAGCATCGTTTTCCTCAATTGCGATGCTTGCGTTTCATGAATTGCAAGAACATTTCATCAGCATGGGACAACATTGAACATTGGATTGATTTTATTCTTAATCGTATTAGCGAACATCAACTCGCATGCGTACGGTTCGATTTTATTGAAAAAGAACAGGAAATAACGGATTTGCATACCGGTGATCAGACGATCGCAATCACTGGTCTACCATATATCATTAATATTCATCGGTTTGTAAAAGAAAATCATGTCGCATTATGGTTGGAACGAAAACACAAGCAATTTTTCTAAACGAATAGATTTTCATGCGTGTCGACTAGTCTAAATACTTTGTTTTACATTTTTTGTTCAACTAACACGAGTAGATTTAGTAAAGACGCTTCTTTTATAAATTGTATTGGTCCATAATCTAATAGAAGACGTTAACATCATCAATGTAATCGATTCTTATTCAAGTTCAAATATTTGTTTGTATTTAGTAAAGAAGAAGTATTGTCAATATAATACCTAGATAATTGCTTGCTGACCCAGGTCGACTGATCCGATAGGAACCTGGAAATATCCTACAATCCGATACAATTCTATCGGATTCCGGGTCGAGGAATTGATGTCGGATCCTCAGTGTCGGAATCCTATGAACTTCCGATGACATACAACGGTTTTTCCTTGGAATTCATAGGAATCCGACACTGAGGATCCGACATCGATTTCTCGACCCGAAATCCAACGATAATTCTGTAAGATCTGACAACATCCGATAAAACCCTATTGGATTCCAGTCGAATCGGATGGGTTCCAATAGGTGCCTACTGTCGGATTGCTCGACCTGGGGAGTGCGTGATGTATGATACAGTTGAAGTGTAAACGTGAGCATGAGTGTCTATTTTTGCTAAAACTATATTCACACCCACACCCTAATAAGTGTATTAATCAAATTTTAAGTGACGATTATTGTTGACGGTAAAGTTCCTTCTATCTAAGAGTCAAGTCTGGTCGAATCGATCGAAAGGTAACCATAGCAAAGACCGTGATATTGGCTTGCTGTGCTAGCATTTCTAGATGAATTAAAGTAAAGTTCATTTCTAAAGAATTGGCGATGGCTTGAACACCTTGATCGGTAATACGATTTTCTGAAATATTCAGATAGATTAATGTGTTATTCTTTGCAAGAATATCACCGATCATGGCCGCTCCATCGTCGCCGATTTTGTTCTTTGAAAGATCGAGATGTGTCAATGTCAGTTTATCATCTAACGTACGAGCAAGACTATACATACGACTATCCTCGATGACACATGATTTTGCGCGAAAGAAGCGTAATTTTCGATTGACTCGTAACATTTCACCCAAACGTATGACACTCGCATCGTCCATTTTATTATGTGAGAGGTCGAGACTCAGCAGCGTATCATTGGTGTGCATTGCATCCAAGATCGCTCGTCGTTGAATATCGAAAATTTTGTTTGATGCCAAGTTTAGATGTGTCAATGTTCGATTTTTCAATAGACTCTCTGCAAGTCCTTGTACACCGAATTCTGACATGTTTATATGCGTAATATCCAACGTAATCAGCGTATTATTTTCTGCTAACATGTTGCCGACCAATTGACCACCATTGACAGGTGGATTTTTTAAGCTCATTGTTTGNTTTACACTTCTTACAGCCAAATTATTCAGACCGATATTGAAATGTAAGAGTGTTCGATTGACTTTAAGCCTGTCGAATATTCTCTTTGCACCAATAGCACTCATTTCGTTGTAGCTGATGTCGAGACTTCGTAAGCTAGTACACACTTTTAACATATAACCAATATATGGACCGCTTTTATCATGAATACGATTAAATGATAATTCTAATGTTTGCATAATGGGATTAGCACAAACTGCATCGGCAATCATTCGGAGACCATCATCTTTGAGCATTGTGTTTGACAGAGTCAAATGAATCAGTATACCACTTGATCTTATCAATTCGGCCAAGACTTCGGCACCTCGAGGTGGCAATGGTCGATCTTTGAATCGTAACGTCGTCAAGACCATGTTCAATTGAAATGCTGTTATGATCTCTGTAATACCTTGATTCGTCATAGCTCCACAGAAAGTAAACGAACGAAGTTTATGGTTGGTTTTTATGGCATCACGGACGCTACCTAGCTTTCTTGATAAACCACCTGCATCGCTAAGATCTGCTTGTCGTACAAACGGATTCGAAGCAATCACTTGGCTGCACAATTTTTGGATACGCTCCATATTTGACTTATCGTTACTATCAGAGAGAATACCACGATGACACACTGTGATGATCGAAGCTCGACAGAATGTCTTATTCAATTGATCAAGCGCTGGCGTATAATAAACATAGTTGAGTGAATAGATACGCAAGCCTTGCAGTAGAGTTGCTGTTAGACGTCGCATTTGAACTGAATCTAATGCTCCATGAATGGTCATTTCGCTTTCTTGATCATCAAATGAGATGCCTTCAAAATCTCGCAGACGACGAATCAATATTGCTTGATCGGATGGATAATGACGTTTACATACCCATCGAACATTCATGTCACTAGTGATCGCTCGATACAAATTGCCCATTGTCGACCATTCGGGCACGACAAGATCTTTCAAGTTCGAAGTGTCTAATGCAGTAATTAGATTCTGTTCAATTAGGTTTAGAACCGATGGCATCTTATTCAAACGACTTTCAAACGTTGACCAGAAATTAGTATCTTGTACTGTGTTAACCGATTTCAGTTTCAAAAGATATTGAGCCAACTGAATCATGTACTGTTTAAAATATAGCCCATAGATTTGAAAAAATATTTGAGCATTAGGCACTGCATAACCGGGATGCATAGCAAAATGGATACGATTGGTTGAACATTCGCAAACTAAATAAATTAGAAAACTATTTTTCCATATATCTTCTGGTTCCCATTGACAAGTGGGATCAGGTAGAACCACTAACAATTTCGACATATCTAAGTTATCCTTATTCATCAAATAGACTTTTTCGAGAATTTCATCGATACCGAATACTTCTGCCTCAGTGTCACCAGTCGAAAATGGTGGCTCTAGTAGAACGTACGGTGGTGGACGTTCTCGTGAACGAATAACCTGTAAACCATGACCTGTATTGACATTACTAATAACTTCAAAATATGTTCCTGGTAAAAGTAAGATTTCTTCATCACGTTGATGACATGAATGAGCTTTGATGGGTCGTCCATTGAGACATTCAATGGAGAAGACGGTTCTCACGCCAGTTTCTCCTAGATAAGCCGGATTTTGAAGTACATCGACCGATTGAGCACAAGATGTAATTGCCCACCATGTATAGCTTTTACCGGTCTCATATTTTGCTTGTAAATCTGCCTTGACACCATGCCAGATAATTTTCATAGCATAGGCTGGAATTTTAAAAACACCATTAAAAAATAATCTAAGATAGGGTTGCCAAGGTTTCAATTTTTGACGATCTCGATGACATAAGATTTCGTTGAGAACCAAACAAAAACTACGTGGTTTAACATCTAATGTATAGAGGTAAACAGCGGCTGATTCATCCGGTGTAAGACCATCAGCGGGTCTTTTCGTAGCAGCTTTTGCAATTGAAACATCACGAGATAAATCACGAAACAGCGATTGAATAGGTTCCACAGCAGTTTCCAGTGGAACCGGTTCTAACTTTTCATATCCACTAATTGGTAGTAGAGCTAGATCAGGTCGATCACAGCTGTTGTGAATCAGACGAGGATTAAAATCATTCATACGAAACGCCATGATGCTTATACGAGAATATTTTTGCTTATAAATGAATCGATATGTTAGAAGAAAAGAACGACCATGAAATTTCTTCACTAATGAAAAGAAATTTTAAGTACAGTTTTCTTTTCTTTATTTGACCGACTTCGATCAGCATTGATCGTAATGCCTCGAGAAAATCCGTTACTTTCCATTACTTTACTCGATCATTTTAATAATAAAGATTTCTATTATTTCGAACAATGCAAACGACACATGTTTATGCTTCGAGGAAATTGTATACATGACTTTATTCATTTAATTGTAGTCAATCTGAATATGAAAGAGAAAGCATTCAATCAAATAAAATAGTATTTTCTAGTTCGATAGTACACATAAGATCATTCATATTGTTGTTGCAGAAGTTTCTATTTAAAAAAATGGCTACCTTTTGAAACATTCCCTGAAAGTCAATATCTCTCTATTTTCCCGTCATTTTTATCTCATGCATTTAGTTATATTAGAGTCATGGATTACTATTCGAGCGGTACGGGCTGTAACAAAGTTGTTAGCGATAGATTTTATTTTAGTCGGTTAACTTTTCACACTGTGAGGATCTAAACCAAGATTTCACTCTGATCATAAATGATTTAGCGACATATGCGATCATGTAAAAGAGAGTCAACTGCTAATAGAAAAAAATAAGAATGAATAATTTTACCATTTGTTCTCTTTTTCAGACTAAAATTCATGTCGGCAATGACATCAACGAGTTGTTCAATAGCTGCACAAACTTAATTTAGTTGTTTTTCTTGTTGATACTAACTATTTTTTATTGATGATTAGTAATAATGTGACCGGTGAACAGCGACATCAATTCTACAAAACTTAATTTTCATAAAAATAATTTTTTTGAATATATAGATCTTCTAATTTGATAAATTTCAATTACTGTTTTTACCAGGCAATTCCATTTGAAATAGATGTCGCTGATCACATCGCATTTGACATTGATTGGTAGTTCTCTCGTTAGTTAACTCACTGACATCACTGAATCAGATACTTCTTATTCTTTAGTCCTGTCAATTTACTAATGCCAAACGATATTGAAATGACAAATAAACTATCGACCTGTTATTGGTTTGTAACTTAATAGAGAAAAGTAATTGGAATGAATACTTTTGATTTATTGTTTTTGCAGCGGTGGAGAGCGAGAATTATCTAGAGTCGAAATTCAATGTTGCCTTTGTCTTCGATTTTGTCATCAGGATTGCGTTTCTGTGACAACTGGGTATATTTATATTTCATTTTTATAATATTCGAAGTCGTTTCTTTCTGTTGACTTACGTAGACCAATGCTTCCATTCATGACAAATTATCATTTTCTGTGTAAAGAATGTTCACCAAATAAGCCGGAAGAACAATTTGTAAAAAAAACTGCAAGTATGTTTCCATCGAAGAGAATAAAACCAAATCAAATATAAATATTCGTTTTTGCTAGCATTTAATCAATTATGTACTACTATATTAGCAAATTTGACTCAGCAATCATCACAAACATTTTTTTCACGCGATCGAGTATATTTATTTTTTCGAACATACAGTTTTGTTTTTGAGAGTCTTACTTAGGAAATATTACCATTTATCGATGAAAAATGGGATTTATTAACATTTTCACAAAAGAAAAATAAACCAACTTTACATGCGTCAGTCTACAAAGCATTGGTAAATATTTTGTTCATGATAAATCTCAATTTTTATTCTTGGAAAATCGATAATATGTTTAGGGCCGTGAAGATCTTTTTGTTTCATCGGAAATAGGCGGTGAAATCATGATTGCATTACGTGAACAATGTCTTGATAAAATCGGTCCAATGAATGAAAAGATTTTCGAAATAATGAATCAAAATGCTTGCCGTGATCAATCTCCCTATATATCGAATGCAATAAATCCTCTTATACCATCATCAAATATCACTCCTTTACAAACAAGTCAATCTGGCAATGGAACATTCCATGGTTCATCATCAGCAAATAGCGTAACGTCATTGTCAAATAGTGAAGTAACACGCCGAACAAGTAAACGAAAATTAGCGAATGAAAATTCTATGAATACAAAACGACGTGGGGACGTGCCAAGATTAGAAAGATTAATACCAAAAAGTTATCCAGCTGAATATCCATTTAATAAAGAAGGATATAGGTTTGTCGTAACGAGAAGAAGAAAAATTTTCATGATTTCATATTTTTTCGTTCAGATATCATTTAGCGGAACCCGATCCGCATTCACCATTTCGACAAAAATTCGACGAAACTGAAGTATGGGCTGGTAAGTTTAAAATATTGGTTTTCATTCAATTAAATTTCAATGATCAATAGGAAAACCAATACCGGGACATTTATATCGAACATTTCTTGAAAATGAATGTTTATTATCGTTAAATGATCGAGGTAAACTTCATTGTTTGAATAGAAGAAAAATTTTATTCTATAATTTATTTAGCTCAACAATTAAAATTAAACGATGATCGTTTAACAGTCACCGGCGATAAAGGTTACTGTTCAGTACGATCAACTCATTGTAAGTTTTCCTATTCGAAAAATAAGCCCTAATCCCAATGCGGAATATTAATTATAGCTGTATCTCATGGCGCATGGTATTATGAAGTAACGATAACTTCAATGCCACCGAATACAGCAACACGTATTGGTTGGGCACAACTTTTAGCTAATTTGCAAACTCCGATTGGTACAGATAAATTTGGTTATTCATGGCGTTCAAGAAAAGGAACAATATTTCATGAAGCATGCGGTTTACATTATTCAAACGAAGGCTATCGTGAAAACGATGTACTTGGATTTTTAATCGTATTACCTGAAACCACACCACCCGATGTAATCTTACCACGAAAATATAAAAAATTGGTAAATCAATATATATGGTGAATTGAAGGTGTTGATTCGAATTTTCTTCATTTCCTTTTAGCCATTGGTTAAATTTAAAAATTATATTTATTTTGAAGAACGCGATGATTTACGAACAGGTGAAACCAATTTAAAACCAACCAATGGGGGAAAAGTAAACGATAGCGAATTTAATTTTATATTTTTTTTACATTAATTTAATTCTATAGATCATTTTCTATAAGAATGGTGTGAATCAAGGTGTAGCATTTACGAACATATGCGAAGGAAACTATTGTGCAGCTATTTCGATTTATTATGGTGCTACGGTAAATTAAATGAATTTTATTTTGTTTGTGCTTAGAAAAGACTTTAAATTTCTATTTCAAAAACAAAACTCTTAAATACAATTTTTAGGTTTCGGCGAATTTCGGTCCAACATTTGTTCATACACCTACTGATAGTCCAGTTCCATGGAAACCGGTTCGATATTTTCAAATACATTTCTCTCTTTTGATTTGAACTTTTTAGTTAACTGAATCAGCCGCCGAAACCTATTGTACGCATGCACTAAATGATCTACTATTTCATATTTCACACGACGGTAAATTAGGTCTTGAATGACTGACACGCTGCTATGCTAAGCTGATTACATGCCTAATTATAGAGAATTTACTATTTATCTTTATCTCTCTATATATATTTTCTGCGTTCTTTTTTTTGTAACCATCTCAATTTTGCCTTTTTCACTGTTTCTTGCATATAATAGTTTTCTTCTTCGATATGTGTTTATTTCTTGCATGTTTGCGTGCATCATTGTTCGACTCATTTGTGTCTAACGCTTTTATAGGAAAATATGTAGGTCAGCATTGACGACATCTTTTTTCTACAAAAAAGAAAGTAGAATGTACATATAGTCGGTGTAACAAAAATAAGACAATTAACATTTATGTAAACGAATGATTTGCTTATGATACTTATCGAGAAACGATAGAAAAAACAAATGTTCCATATTATTGTTTAGAACAAAACATTGATAGCAATGATTCAACGACGATTGGAAAGGTAAAAATAAAAGAAATGTTTGAACAATTTTCCAAGTCCAAAGTGCACTCTTTCGTCATTGAGACTGTGGAGAAAACTGCCATCGGAACTAGAGAAAATAGTCGAGTAAAGGTTTAACGAGGAGACATTGAAAATCTATTCAAATATTTGAACTAGCATCGTCTCATTACAAACGATTAATGCTTCGAAGAAGTCAACAGTTCATTAATACTTTTCCTCTCTACTACGGTGCGGAACAAAAAGAATTGATACTGATAAACGAAGTATTGAAGAATACTCTTTCTTGAGGATACATTTAAGAGTGAATTGAGAGAGACTCAGCAAGGCATTTTTTTCAGCTGCAATGAACTAGCTTCAATTTTAATAAATAACACTGCGGCTATAACTACGCTTCTCACATTCACACTTTAGAGTCTTAAAAAAAGGGAATGAATATTATTTTTCTAATTCCTATAGTTGTGCTCAGTCGAAATCATTGAATAATCTTAAACATTTTGCTGACCAATACTACTGATTGTTTTTAGGTATGTTAATGAATGGAAAATTTTCGATTCGAAGCAATTTATAGCCACCTACTAATATTGAAAGGCAGCAGCATGCCTGCAAGCATGATTGTGTATTAGTAAATAATAGCTAAATCAATCATTCCCATGCATATTTAGTAAAACCAATCTCGCTTGAAATTTGAAAACAGACAATCTATCTAATTTAATTTCTGCAAAAAAAAACAATTTATTATCAGCACGATTGAGTAATATCGAACAAAGTTGCCCGCTTCCTCGGGCTACTTCATACACTCGAAAGCAATAATATTGTTTAGTCTAATGCTTCTTTTGTTTTTCTAGAACTCTGGTCGAAATGCAAAAGGTGATCGAAGTCGTCGATTGACAACACTCAGTGCACCATTATTCGAATAATATGATTGAAAATTTCAGATATAATTTATTGATTGATATTAGACAAGAACGATTGTTTCCGTCCGATTATGGTTTTTTTTTCTCTCTCAAGTAGTTGTTAAAGAAAATGAAAAATATATTGTTTATGGTTGCTAGAGAAGACATCGTTTTGAATTCAAAAGTTCGGACAACTGTCCGAAAAGGAAGCCTGATTTAGTTCTTTATGTATTATTTTACTATTCTGTACAAGAACTGATTAGTCGATTATCTCCGAAAACTAGAATTTTGTGTCAATGTAAAATTATGAGATTTTGTTGATTTGGAAATTTAGATACATCAGCCATTCTGGTGGCAGTTCGGCTTAGTACAAATATCAATAAAAAATAAACAGCTTAAAACCATTTGAAGAGCGTGAAAAATAATGTCGTCCGAAGTTAATGTAATCTTCAGAAATGAGTGTTTCCATCGAACGTCAATTTAGTGTAGTAGGATGTACTTCTACTGGCAGAAGAACTGATTCAACTTCAAAAATTTTAGATAATCAATTGGGCAAGCTTTCAACTTTTAAACCAATAGCATTCTGAAGAATCGTGACTCACACATATATCGCTATGAGTTGAAAGTTGAAATTTTCTATTTTCAACTGAATTCAGGTTTCAAGTTTGACACTACTGCAAGAAATAGTCACATACTGGTACAGACGAGAAAAGTAATACTCTATTTAAGTTAATTTTTTTCAATTCTCAAATGGAATTAATCCGTTCTTTACATAGTTCCAAATAATTTTCATATGAGCCTAGTTTCGGATGTGAACAATGTCTTACTATTGCAACTGTTCGTTCTGCGTGTTTCAATGCTTCGTTATATTGATGTAAATTTTCATAGGTCTATGCGAGATTAATGTTCGTTCGAATTAATGATGGATGATACGGGGTAAACTTCTTTCATCGATGTTCAGACATTTTTTAAAATTGAACAAAGCTTTCGCATAATCTTTTAAATCATAATAACTCATTCCGATATTATTATACTGGATAGCTAAACTAGGATGATTTTCTGGAAGAATAGTCATGTTTATTTGTAATGCTTGTTCATAATTGTTGAGTGCCTCACGAATTTGACCTTGGCGCGACCTCACACATCGTCGCAAGACAATTCGTCGCAGTAAAAATTCCTTGCGATATATAAAGGAGAGAGTACATTAATTGAATTGAGTGATTTTGTTCAATATGCTATTCAATTAATCACCTTCATAAATGTATTCCATTACAATAATAACACTCTTTTATTACTACAACTTCTTTTTTTTCAAAAAATGACAGAAATGTTAATTTGCAATTCACTTTTTTAAATTAAAATTACCCAAAGCTTAAAGTTAAATTCTAACTAAAATTCTACGAAGTTAACTTTATAATAAAATGAAATTTTTTTGAATTAAAATGCCATTAAAATATAGCTTTACATTTCAATTTAAAAAATTATTTTTCGTCTTAATAATTTTTTAAAAATAAAAATGTGTTACCTCTCGAAAATGATATCAATAGAAGACTATTGACTTATAGAATTTATTCGGATTCTTTATTTTTAATGTTTGGAGTATCGAAAGCCTAAAAATCCATTTCAAAAGTTTCCAAAAACCACTTCATCCAATAGTCGAGTAACTTTGCAAATCACAGAAAATTATCCTAGAAATTACTGAACGAATTATACAGCTCAATATAGAGCTCATTTTTCCTTCGTTTCTTCTTGGCTTTTCTTAGCTACAGATTTCATCAGAAATCGTCTCCTTAAAAGACTTGAGTTGACTTTCATTTGGTAGCAGACTATTTGCAATGTCACAGAAGAATTTTGCAGAACTAAATAATTTTCTCAGTACTGTTTTACAGAACTTTATTGCGATGAATAGAGGTGTAAGCCGTACGGCTGAGCCGCCGCCGCCGCTGCAAAATCATACCAAGTTTTGAAAATTTTGCAGCCGCCGCCGCCGCCTTAAGAAAATGAGTTCAGCCGCCGCGCCGCCGTAATGAACGAAAATTTTTAATAATGCGAGTCGCCGCCGCCGTTGAAACATATACATCGAACAATTTCTCCATTTTTTCATTTTTAGGAGTTCCCCACAACCATTGGTATTGTTCTCTGATGAATAAAAAGGAGAATTTTTATGCTTCCAGTAAAAAACAACAAAAATGAAGAGGATTTTTTCTTGAAAAACGAATACGATTTTAAGTTTAGCCGCCGCCGCCNGTGCCGGTCTTGGAGAGCGGAACCAATGTTGTTGTAAAGAATTGCGATTTTCTCTTGGTTCTGATCAGACACTTTTGTTTCAACATTAAGTGCCTGTTGATAATAGCCAATGCCTCGATCGAGGTCACCCTGCTTGCAAAATGTAATACCAATGTTTGTGTAGTTTGGTGCAAGACGAAGGACATCCGATGAGAGATATTTCAAACTGCTGTTGAGCGATTTTTTGATAATGTATGAGAGCATTTTGTAAATCGGCCTTTTGATAATAAATAACACCTAATTGATGATGAAGAGAAGCAGGCATCGAATTTTCATCATCGCTAGTTTTCTCTGCAAGCAGCTCATAGACATCTTTTGCTTTGTCCCATTCGCCCATCTTAGCCATCAGTAGGCCAAGTCGATACAAACCTGTAGATCCTTCGACGTCCCGACTTATTACAGTCATTAAACGTCGAAGATCTGCATCATCATGGTGCGTTAAGATCAACTTAACATTCCATACTCCATTATCCAATAGTGCGATCTCGCCAATCCGAAAGATACTAAGCAATGAGAAGAGAATTTCATTCTCAGACTCAAAACAACTTACTCCATTTAGATGGACAAACGGACTCAATACTTCTTTATTATCATTAATGTCAATTTCAAAAATAATTGTTGCCAGAGTTGGATCACTTCCTGCATCACGTAGCAAAACCCATTGCTAACAAACGATCAGTAGTTGTCGAGAGAAAACAATTGAAAGCTAGAAGATCACCTGCATTTTTCTTCAGGTTTTGAACACTCATCATTCAGCATACTACACAGAAACAAAGACACATGAAGATAACATAATCTACACCGTTCAGTGCCAACCTTTGACCACGATAGACTACATGCGACATTTGTGTGCCTTTTATGTGCAAGTTCAATAGTTGTTTATGTAAATTCGTGATATAGAAACCAAGTTTTCCAATCATATCGATATCTTGCGTTCTTAATGCTCGATTGAGTAATCGATAGAGAAAAATATCACGAGTATATCTTTTGAGTCATCAAAAAAGAAACGATTAAAAAAACCAACTGTAGTAAAACCGCTCACCACCACACCGGACTATGAAGGAGATATTCTTTACCCAACCACTCTATCATGTTTAATGTGCATGGGTTGTCGTGATGCATGACTCGACGGTATTCAGCAAACTCATATTTAGCGGCAACAGTATAATTCATGTCGAGAATGATCTCTTTGAGTAAATGAGAATACATAAATGATGGCTCCAGTTGATTCAAATCCATGGTAGTGAAATCACCTAGAATGCTAATTGCAGTAATCTGTCGTTCAACTTGTTTTACGTCCTTTCTTATTCGTGTACATAGAGCTTCAGTGTCTTGAAAAGATGCTTTTATTTTTCGGTAGCTTCCTATCCAATCTTGTCCATTATTGTGACTAAGGATATGAATAGAATAAATCTAAGATAGTTCATGTAGAAATGGAATCTCAATCTGCCCGTCTGTGCCAGAAACGATTCAGAATGTTTTTTCATACTGTGCATTCATAATAAAATCAGCACACGAGTCGGAATCGATGAATACTTCAACATTGCTGACAATAGATTTTTATTTTAGAACCAAATTACTATTGAAACCATCTAAATCCCTACGTGACGAACTGAGATAAACGATAACTTCATCTTCTAGAACTCGCCGTAAATTTAGTTTTTCACTGCGGCTTGCAATGATTTTTTCCATAATCAGAATGGTAACTCGATTTAGTCCAATCGCCAAGAGATGAACTAAAATAACTTGCAAATATTTGTATGAAGCTTTTGTGACTTTCTCGTTTTGCGCTTTTTAAAAAGCGTATGTCTGCTGTAATCATGCAAAAACAAATCTCTCCTGTAGCTTTGACTGCACCGCTCATCGACGATATTTGCACCAATAAAAATGATTCGCAACAACGTGGTGTGCATGAAAAACAAATCCTCAAAACCAGATGAATAGATGGCAATATTTCATCAATCAGATGTTTGTTTTTTTCTTCACGAGTATTTTTTTACAGTAAAACGGCTATTCATACCATTTCATTTCAATATCTAACATAAATGCTTTGTAATTTTAAATCGAACCCTAAATGTAGCTCGTCTAATCACAAACCAAAGCAAGAAACATATGAATTCTTTGTTTTTGGAGTCATGTACTAAAATTTATGCTTATTTTTAAGCTAAATTAAAGTCATCTATTTGCAAAACATTGTTAACAATTCTAAGAAGATAACAATCGATGATTAGTATTAAGTTTATCTAAGTTAATATTGAATAAAGCAACAAAAATTGAAACAAAGAACAGTTCTAAATACATTGCACATTTGCCGAATAATCACATTGATCAGTAAAGACATTAAATCGAAGTGTTGCAGGACAATTTCGACTCAATAATACACCGTATGGATTGGATCCATCTATATTTCATAGACGAAAAAATAAATAAATAAATAAATAAGAAAAGTATTCAAATTCATACCATTATCATAATGAATACATTCAAAATATTTTCCTCTAGCACAATTATGTAGATCAGGAAAACGACCGTTTCCTTGACATTGAAAATATTCTGTTAGAAAGCATTAAAACAATCAAAATGTTACTAATTTAATTCAAAATCTAAAAACCTATTTCACAAAATTTTCCTGTATATCCATTTTTACATAAACAATAAGCTGAAATAGAGAGACCAGGCAAATTTTCATAGCAAACACCACCATTAACACATTGAATTTGTCCACAACCATCCATTGCTACAAAACAAATTCATAATTATTTAATCTGCTCAGTTAGGTTTCGGGATATGAATACTCCGACCTCGAAGTTCATCATAATAGAGATGTGCGAGTTCACATTTTTGCTGTCCTGCTCTCGGTGATTCTAGGTTTCCTATTGACTGTCCGTATTTAGAGAAAAATGTCGGCATCCCACATTTTAAATGCTTCTATTCCACCTGATGGGGCCAGCACTGACTTTGAATATTATATCCATTATTGTTAAATTCATGGGAATTTTTTTAGTGACATCAATTGCAACCGGAATTCTTAATATCGATTAAGATCATAAAACTATTATATTCTCATCAAGAGTAGGATTAGAAAATTAGTTTCTGTCCAGAGATGCCAAATGTTCCGGAAAATCCGGAAAAATTCCGGATTTTTGAAGTTTTTCCGGATACTTTCAGGCTTCCGGATTTTTCCGGATTTTAGCGATTTCTAATTTCAGTTTTATTTCATTTGTTTTAGCATTTTAAATTGTGAATAATTCAGTAGAGATTTAATATTTTCTTCTATTGATGACCTTATCTCTATTCCATGTAGGAATGCATTTGTTGAAAGTGTTTTTTTCAGCCATGAAGCATATCTATACGATGATAAACGAAATCGTATGTCAATGAAACTTGTTGCAGCTGAATTTAAAATTCGTTTTAACTCATCTTTATCATGTACAGAAATTTATAATTTTTTTTATCAAAACTAGAACTGCTGAAACCTATTCATTCTAATGAAAAATATTGCGCCAAAAAACAACGTGCTAATTAACTTCAAATTGTATAATTTCTAAGTTATTTTCTATAAATTGGCAACATTTAGCTGTTTGTTTTTATTTTTGTGTAATTACAGTATGTTTTATTTTGCGAAAATATACAAAGTTATTTATAGTTTAACTGAGAAAGATGTCCTTTACGTAACTACAATTGATCCTTGAAAACCTTTCCGGATTTTTTCCGGATTCTGAAAAAACAATTCCGGAATTTTCCGGATTTCGATAAAAAAATTCCGGATTCTCGACTTTCACATCTGGCATCTCTGGTCGTAGGACAGATTAAAATCTGGTTCAGTTTGAAATCGAACTAGGACAGATTAAAATTTTAATTCTTCCTAGTTCACATTAAAATTTTAAAGTGAACTGGTTGATATTGAAATGATTGTGAAGTGAACTAGTTCACTGTAAAATTTTAATCTGAACTAGGGAGACTTAAATTTTCAATCTGTCCTAGTTCGATTTAAAACTGAACTAGGTTTTAATCTATCCTACGACGTATACATATATATAATCGCATTGAAACATTTGCGTCACTTTCACCTATATTTATTAAATGCTTGAATATAAAACAAAATTCAATCGATCGTGGTTAAATAAATTGGATAGTAGTGGAAATTTAGTAAAATCGTGGCTGAAGAAAGGCTCATCAGAAACAACATTTATTTGTACAATATGTCGTACTAGTGATCTAGACTGTTCTAGCAAACGCTGGAAAGCTGTTGAACAGCACATGCAAAATGAAAAACTCAAAAATAATTTAAATGCTCTGAAGAATAATTCAAAACTTACCTTTTCAATATTGGTAATAACATCTTTCACGTCGTCTACACATACTATTCAACTAGTTGATCCTAATAAACCTTTGTTATTCGATGATCAAGTATCACAAACTGAAATTTTATGGGCGCTGAAGTCTGTTCAAAACGCATCTNCATTTACCGCCATTCATGCAACCCTCGGGATTTAATGGATTACATTTATCTGATAAATGAGCCGTCGTTGAAAGTATACGACCTGTCAGAGTAGATGGATGTTTTTTCTCTTCTTTAAAATAAAAATTTAAAATAGTTCCTGTTCGACAGACAAAAGAAAACTCTAGTATTACCCGGACATGATATTCCAAAATTTCCATTCGGACATAAACACACATATGGAAACGATGGATCACTGATTTCAAAGCATTTGCCGAACCCACAGAGATTAGTTGAACACGACAGTTCGAGGCGCTCTATGAACAAACGAAAAGAATATTTCATTTCTAATTATCCTTTTACCTACCATCACAAGTTTTTCCTGTCCATGTTGGTAAACAATTACAAGTAAAACTTGTTAAACCTTCCACACATAATCCATGAGCACACGGATTAGACGCGCAATTGTTAAAAGTCACTAAATATTATCGATTCTATTAAAATATCGGAAAAGAACAAGTCATGAAAAAAAAACTATTTACCGTTACAATTCGTTAATGATATTATATCACCAGCACATCGACATAAATAACCATAGAGTAGATTAGGCACAGTTTCACATGTTCCCTGACCACATGGATTACGTGAGCATGGATCTAATCAAATTAACTTTCATAATGCGAATAGATCTCAAAGTTTTGTTTTACAAACTTTCAGGTGGACATGGCAAAATTGTATTAAAACCATTTGAACATTTACAATAGTATGGTAAACTAGGATTGGCCGTTGTTATACAACTGCCAGAACCACAATTAATACCGTTGCAACTCTCTACAGAAATTTATTTTCATATATTAAACAAGAAAAACGAATAGCTATTCATTTATTTTACCATCACTATAAACAAGATGTTCTAAAGTTAAAATTAGAAAGATTACGATCATTTTTTTATGACCTGCTACTAGTCCCATACTGTTGACAATGAATGTACAAGAAGATTAATGAATATAAAAATTCGTTTTACAATTTAAAGTTTCTCTCTCGTTTGCTCTCAAATTTCGGCACAAAATGTTCACATAATGACATATTTTAATGGCATCGTTTAGCAATTGACGTCATTTGATCACTGTGTCTGTCTCGTCGTCGTTCAATGTATATACACTCAACGAAATGTATACACAGTAGTAGAACCTTGAAGACAAAACGATTGAACACAATACACATTTTTAAATGTAATATGATCTTCGATTATCGAACGAAGTCAGCAGCTATAGACAAGATACTATTTGATGATAAAGAAAGTAAATGTACAAAACATGCCACGATCGAGAACAGAAAAGAAAGCGAACATGAATGTGTGTTGATTCGAGAGAAGAAAAAAGTCAGACGGCAAGAAATTCGAATGGCGCAATTAAAAGAGTTGTTGTGTTTTGATTTTTTTTTTGTGTGTGCACAGCAATATTTGATTTCAAATGTTGTGTGTATTTTCAACCATCAGGCTTGTGTCATACTCGACAATATACAACACACATCTTAAGTTAAAAGGATTTATATTTTTTATCACAACAAAAGCGCATGTAAAGCAAGAAAGAAAAAAAAAATTTCACAAATTGTTTCAAACATTCTTAGGTGTGAAAGAAAAAAGTGGCATCATGAGTTACGGAACAAGTCTGCTGGCATCTTATCCTCTCTCGTACGATCTATCGACGTTAGCAAGCGATGATTTTGTTCAACGATCGTCATTCGGAACTTTCTATGAACCATCGGCTTCCTATTCAACTAGCGGGCGTTTGCTCAGCGACGAATTAGCATACGGTAATCAAGTAGGTCTTGGTTCCACAAGCTATCGCTCATCAATTTATTCTCATTTGCCACCTACAAATTATCGAACATCGTCAACAACAGATTGGCGTCGAGATATTCTACCACAAAATTCGTATACTGCATTGAATAATGTAAGAGAATATACTGAAAGTCTTGAAACATCATCGAACACAAATAGAACATCGAGTGTCACACGTTCGATCAATGATAATAATATAAATGGGCCTTTAAGTAGTATCTTTCCTAATTATCAACAAAGTTATAATCTATCATACAACGATTCGAGTAGAAGTCCGCGTATAAATACAATTTGGAATCCATTACGAACAAAAATTCACAAACATGATGAAAATCTAACACCTACTCATCGAATAATTTCTGAATATTCAACAGCGAGTGCACGAAAAACGTCGCCGATTGAAGTAGCAAAAAAAGATAGAACACCAGCTCCGTCGGCACCAACACCTATCGCATTAACAAGACAGGAAAATCATCATCATACCTATCCGCCATCGACTGATACGGAAAAACATCATCATACCTATCCGCCATCGACCGATACGGAAAAACATCATTCGTCTGCCAATGTTGAAACATCATCAAATGAAAAGAAAGACGAAACACTCACCGATGAAAAGAAAGACGAAACACTCGCCGATGAAAAAAATGACGAACAAGCCTGGACAACAAAAATTGATAAACTCCATATAATGAAAGCCCAACGAGAAAAAGACAAAGCAAAATTAACACGTGCATTACCAGTTCTTCCGAAAAAGAACGACAATAAACCAATTATAAATAAGTCAACAGTAGTAGCACAAGATAATTCTGCTCGTGAAGCATCATTTCAAATGAGAAGTGGCACCTATTTCGATTCGCTTTTTGATGGAAATTTTTTTCGAAAATCTTCAACCAATCAACAACAGTTAAGTCCATCCCATCAACGAACAGTAGCACTGCGAAATAAACCATATTCAAATTCATTCAGTAAAATTTCTCAATAACAAAAAGGCCATCGTTTTGTTTTTAATATAAATGTGTTTAGATAAACCAAGAACAACAATCTTTCCTAAATATGTGCCACCGAATCGAGCACCTCAACACGAACCACCAACGATTAGTAGCACTTCTACGACTACAACTTCATCAATAACAAAGAAACAACAAGGATCAAAACAGGTTAGATGCACGAGAACATATGTTCTTAAGTTTAGTGCATTTTTGAATAGTAAAAAAGTAGGATAACGATGCATATTGAGCGTATAGGTCTTGCCAATTAGTTTGACCTTATTTTTCCTTTGATTAGACATTAAACTAGAATGTCTTGAATAAAAGTATCAGATCCATCATGTTTATTTCAATTTAATTTCATATTATTGTGCTCGATCAATAAAAACTCAAGAGACACTTCTGCCAAGTTCAAGTTTACAAAAAAGAAAGAGAATTTTTTTTTATTAAAGTTCAAACAAGATGAAATCGATACGTTATCGATTAGATTGGCGTTTTTTTTACCGGTGAAATCGATATCACTATCGAAACAATAAAGTTCCGGTCGAGAAAAAAGTTATTCGAGAAATTTCTTCAAATTACATATAGAAATACTTGCCAGACAGTCATTCTGTCTTATGTATCTCCTATTGTCATGTAATTCGAAATGAGAAATTTTAACTGATCTCTAAAATAATCAATGTTTTACTTCTAGAATCATCTTGATTCAGTGACGCCACGTGAAAATATTCACAAAGATACAGATGAACGATACCGAGAAGCTTTAACTAAATTCCGTACAGATCGTGCTGAACAACAACAAAAAGAAACAGTAAAAAAAAGCGAAGTTTTTCTTTATTAATAACTAAATAGCTGTTGTTGTTGTCGTCTTCTTCTACCACTTCAAATAGAATGAATCAACCGCAAAACGTTTAACTTATGGTGATTATGTACGACGTTCAACGAAAGATGATTTACTTCATACTGCTATTAAACCATCACCGTGGTCCGATTTTATCGATCTTAAAAAAGGACATCTTCTCTCGTTGACAAAAGAAGAGAAGGTTTTCTTTAATTTGTTTATTTTTCACCAGAATCGTTTTTATTTATTAGAAAGAACTTTACAATCAATCAAAATCATATGGTGAACGAGTTCGTTTTCGAAATTTTACCATGCATTATGGCCCTAAAATGACTCAAGCACAATATCGTGCACAGTTTTGGCCAACACAAAATCGAGTTAGTGTTCAATTCATTTTTTTTTCTTATGAAAATTTACATTATTTTTAATAGGAATCTCCATCGAGTGATGAATCGAATGACGACGATGATAATAATGATTCGAAATCATTGAAACGATCTGACTCAAGTTCAACAGTAAAAACAACAGCGAGAACGTTTACAAAACCGGCAGCCAATAATGAAACTACGACTGATAATCAAAGCAGTCGTATGCAAAATCATACTGATCAATCGAGTACAATTCAAGAATCAGATGAAGACGATGAGGATGATGGAGACGTGGAAACATCAGATTTTGACTCAAGTCGTAAACAAAAACGAAATAATCGTTTTAAAAAATTTGATCTCTCCGTACAAACAACAAGTGGAACTGAAGAAACTGAAAATGAAGAAACAAGCGAACGACAACGTTTTCAAACGAAAAATCGCGACACCGACGAGGAGCTACGAACGGTAATGGAAGAAAAAACACTCGAATCGTTCGAAGGTTCACGATATAAAAAACGATAGATGGATACCACGACAAGAGCTTTTTTCTTTCTTATTGTGTATTTTATCAATAATAAATTCTAATACAGGGCGTCCCAGAAGTCTGCTATAAAGATGCATCTTGATCATGCGGAGTTTGTTTGTTTGTTGTTTGTATACTCAAAAAAAAAGAGTACACTATAGAATCGGTCAGTGTGTCCGGCCGTCCGTTTATTCGATAACTCTTCACAATTACATTCGATTGAGCTGAGATTTTGTGCACAGAATTGTCTTATCAATATCTANGTCGAGTTCGAAGATGAGAAGGATCCGTCAAGAAATGGCTGAGTTATCGAAAAAATTGTCATTTTTGACTATACCATCCCTGAGGGGGAGTACAGGGATTTTTCAAAACAAAAATTTCTCTCAGAATTATCCACAACATATATAAATCGACTCAGTTTTTAACGCTGATTCCGAATCTGATATTAGTTTTGAACAAAATCGTAGCTTTCTAACGAAACATCGCCTGAAAAAGGTCTCAAAATGCACAAAAACTGAATTGAGAAACCAAATTGCCTAGTTTCTCATGATAATTTTGGTGTTCAGACATTCTAGAATGACTCACATATCCCATGCACTTTTTGCAGTACACATAACTCTCGGATGAAATCCGAAGTTTCCACATTTTTTTTATAAAAAAGTTCGTACACCAAAATTTTGAAATTTAACAGAATCACTCTTTGTAACATAGCGTAGGTGTCTAATTCTATACGTTTCTTAAAATAAAGTATTTTAGAACAGTAGACAATCAAAGTCCACTTGTAAAATGATCTCTTCGAACGTTCTATTTTTCTCTAACAAACAACGGAGATTTCAATAGTCCCATTAAATATAAATAACTGCATTATTTATAGGTTTTTCTAGAATTTTATCGATCAATCAAACCGAGATACAAAAGAAAGAAAAGTTCGAAACAGAAATAATAATAATAACAGGCTTCCTTCCTGGAACCCAATAGCCGAACTCCCCTTCAGGGTATGAATGTTTAAAAAAAACTATTTATATCATTTCATCCAAAGTGTTGAGCGTTGATGTATAGAAATCGCTGATTACACCATTCGATTGTGTATAATTTCTCAGGAAAATTTCACATTCAGACTCACTTTTTCTGTGGAATACAACTGTAAAGAAATAAACTAGGACCAACCAAATTCAAGTATGTGGATAACAACAGAAAATGAAAGAGTTCTTGTAATTATAATTAAAAGCAAAGTTTAACTAAGTTAAGATGAAAACAAGAAATCTGATAAAAAAAAACATTTTTTCATATGAAACTGTTCAAATGTATTTTCTCGCAAAAAAAATCATAAGGGAAATGTTTTTCCACTTGCCTTCAGGTTAAGTAGTTCTCGCTTTCGGTCAGCATGATCCTTCGATTTGATGGTATAAACGCATCGGAGACAATTCCCTACGTTTTTATTTGCCATTGAAAAGCTGTGAATAATTTTTAAAAAAAATCAACCTATCGAAACACGCTACGTCATTATCGTTTTCGATAGATTTGCTAGAAGAATATTGATTCAATATTTTCTATGGGAAAAAAATCCACTTGTCCTACAATACGAAAGGACAACCAACATGTATGATGTTTAGAATTCAAAATAAAGATCGTTATTGATCATCGTTGTTTTTTGCTCTACTTCAACAGTTGACTAACGTTGAAGGACATACAGTCTACGTATTGACTTTGAAATGAATTATGTTCTTCGTTTGAATTTTGGATAAAAAAAGAATGAATCAATTTTACTCAACACATTTTCCTCTAAAATACCTATTTTGCGTAGGTAAACGTTATATCATCAAATACTTTTTCAATATTTATCAAGAAAATGAACTTTGTTCTCTAATGAAAATACTCAATGTTGATTTCTTAAAAATAAATTCATGAAAATAAATAAACAATGAACTTTGAATATCAATTAAAAACGAGAAATTTCTAAGATATTTTCGAGAACGAAAACATGATTCAACTAGAAAGAAAATATTACGCTTTAACTAATATTTATCTAAACTATGGACAAACAGTTGAAAAGGAAACTATTCTATTTTTAACTAATGACTAGCTTTTTTTTCTTATTCGTCGCTAAGACACAATATACATCTACACCATTTAATTCTCTCGTTTTTCTCGATCGTTCTGTTTTGATTTCTTTCCTTTGAGCGTTTAGTTTCTGTTATCATTATTTCGAATTTTTTTTTACAAGCCCCTTTGTCTATTAATGTTTCTGAAAAAATAACAGCATGGTTTTGATTGTTGAGTTAAATTGACGTGAAGTACGTCGAAGTAATTTTCTATACGTATGTATGTTATTAGAATGTCTTCTTTACCTTCGTGATTTCTTCAATTGAAACCATTCTCTCTCTCCTTTTAAATCTTTACATCATGTTGATGGTAAACGAAGAAAATTTCTGCGTCAAAAGGCTTCAGCTATTATAAAGTAAACATTGTGCATTTGTAAAAAGAGCAATATATAATGCTTTCATACTCAAACATATGTTGAATGCTTTAGTTTCTATGTATGTTTTAGTAATAGTTGTACAAGAAACAAAATGAATGCGCTCGAAGCGGAATACTCATTTCTTGCGCCAACTTGGAAACTACCTTCGGTAGCAACGACGTCCCTTTATCCGAATGGTCATGATGGATCGTATTCCCCATCCGGATCAAAAGTAAATAATTCTGATGCGGTAGGCAAAACAAAGTCAAAATAATTCTTTTATTTGAGACTTTTCTTTTTCGTCTTTCAAGTTCACTTGGAATAATACACTACATAATTCCCGATATATTCCTCCAAGTCCAACTCGTGGAAATCATCCTCCGACTTTAAATCAACAGCCAGTAAAACGTTCTCTACCACCCGGCCCATCACACCCTCAAACGCATCAACATTCAAAAGATCAATATCAAAATAATGAAAATTTCTATGGTAGTATTGATTTCTCGACAAATAATACTTCCCAAGATGAACATCATATCCCATTACAGCAACCTCGCCATAATGGTTATTTAAATCAACGCAATGAAAATCGAGCTGTTAACTATCCACCACCACCGCCGCCGCCTCCGCCACCAATACAAAAACGTGTACAAATTATCGATCATAATCGTCACACACCATCGACAGATTATATGTCCGGTAGAGAAAGTCATAATTCTTCGCCACATGAAAATCGTTCACCAGAATCAAATCAGCATCAATCGAAATTGAAAACACATCGTAATCAAGTCGATGATAATACATCCGATTCAACAACTTCCAATATGCCTCGTTCAAATCATTTTAATATTCATGAATATCTTTATGGTCTAGCAGCGCCCGATCCCGGTTAGTTATGAATCTATAGAAAAATATTGATTTTGCATTTTTTTTCTTCTTTAAATAGGCAGTTATGTCAGCGCATATAAAAATCATCGACGCCGTTTACAAGATGACAAAGCCAAACATAAAACAGTTTTGACACAATATAGAACTTTTGTACAAAATGGCGGTTTTGGTCCGGCATTCGGAAGCGATGATCATCGAACATACGAGGAAAAAGTACAAGATTTGTCATGTTTTCCTTTTTATTATTCATCAAGTTTTTTTCTTGTTATTCTTTTAAAGCTTGAAACAGAACAAAAGAGAAAAATGTATTCAAAAGTTGTCCATCAAGTAAACCAATATAAAATTGAAGAGCAAAGACGTGCTCAAAACAATGGCGGACACCCTAGACTTCCCGGATATGCTGAACCAAAACAACGATCCGTCAAATATGTATGAAAATCATTCAAATGCAAAAAAAACAAGAAAATAATTTTTGTTTTTCGTTCATATTTTAGTCCGATGCGGTGCGATCTCATTTTCTGTCTTCCGAAGAGGTGAGAGATTTCGAAAGAAGAATCAAACGCGAACATGATGCCAATTGTAAATGCTCTTTACATGCAAAACACAATCAATCATCTACTTAACTTAAAACTTGACATGTCTACCTTTTCACTAATGCCTTTCCAATATTTTTTCTAATTATAAAACAAAACAAAAAACAGAAGAACTCATTGATAAAGTTTCACCTATCTGCTGCTTGCTTATCGTAAATGTTGTTTATTATTATTTTTGTTTGTTTTTTTTGCTTACATAATACAATGCATTTCAGGCTAATGGATATTGAAATTTTCTTATCTGAGCTCACGGGTATGTTTGCGTGACCCTTTTTTCCCAACAACATAATCCTATAATTTCATCTGTTGAGTTTTTGCCATTTATATATATATATATATAGATGAATGGTTTTTTAATTTATTTTTACAAGGCAAAACGGTAAGTGGAGTGCTGGTATATGCCGATAGGTTTCTTCAGTCATTATGAATGCCAAACAAAGGATAATTGTTTTAACGATCAAAATACTCGAGAGTCGTTGCTGTGTTTACTACACATGCTTTTCTATTCAAACTATAAATTCAAACAGTTCCTTTTTCTTTTCTTTAATAATATATTAGTCACGATCAAGCATAATTAATGTGCTGATATTCTATCCTATCGCCAATATTAATCACATCATTAACAAATCTGCGACATGCTCCCTTCTACTATATCAATCGAATCTTAATTATCCTTATCCTTGAAAATGAAAATGATATATATATTTCTTTTTTTTTGTGTTGATCGATCAACATCAATCAAGTCGATGTATAAATTTACCTAGCCGAATTATTGAAACAAATATTCACCATAGAAAACAATGCTATTGAACATTTGCAAAATTTAACGAAGCGTTATTCTTGTTTTTGCATAAAATATAATCGAAAAAAAACTCATTAATTCACACAGTGTGATGAATAATAATATGCACAAGCATCACTAACAACGAAGTAAAAAATCATTATCCAACCCAATACATTGGAGAACACAACGATGGCAACAACATCAACAAGCACTACAAAAAAGCCTATTCTGATTATTAAATCTCCGGAATATCCATCAAAATCCTCATCACGAAATGTTCGGTTTGTTCCTGAAATAACTGCAGATGATGATCAGGTTATTTTCTCGAGAATATTCTCTTTGTCATCATGATCATCGTTTTTCTTTATCTACAGACGACCGTGCCCATTCAAGATCCATTAACATCACAATCAACAGCCAATCAAATACAACAACATTCATTATCGGCAACAACGACGGCCACATCAAATAGAAAGATAAAAACCAATCGACGAAATCATAAAAAAACAATTTCAACTCCAAGAGCTAAAAATTCAATTGCTAAATAAATAATAATAAAAAAAAGAAAGAAAGAAACCATTTTTCTTCTATTGCCAATAAAAAGAATTCCGTTTTTGCTAATTATCTCTTACTATTCGGCTTCGAACAACTCGTGCACGAATTCATCGAAGTTCTATGAGTCGTTTCTTTTCTCCTGAAAGTTTTCTATTATTCGGCTCACAAGATAGAAACGTATTCTGCTGGTGAACTCTTTATGCGTAATGTAATCGAATCGACGTGTGTTAATAATCACTTATTCATCCTAATTACTTTTTTTAAGCTCGCACATTGAAAGAAAAAAACATAATCACTAATAATGATAATAGAAAACAAAAAAAAGAAAGAATACATTATGCTTTCGACGAAAGCAAAAATTACTTCCTATGATTTTGTTTAATAGTAGAATAGATAAAAATAAAAACGGCATTGCCTTTGCTCCCCTTCGCTCTCTCTCTAGTTTTGCTGCAAGTAACCGATGATTTGTGAATGTACGCAACATTTAAAAGAGATTCTCATCTCATTAAAAAGATATCTATTTTTCTGGCAACAAGGGAACGAGTGCTTCATCATGTTCATTCACAAGCACGGATGCCTTGAAGCGAAGGCGAAAAAAAATATTCTCAACCGTTTTGATTGAGCTTAAAGTTCTGTGATTAAGCTTTATCTATCACACACACACTTCTCTATCAACGTTAACTACGGCGTAGGAGAAAAAAATGCGATGCACTGAATAGAAAATTCAAACGATGTGTTATCCATTCACGTAGTAAAAACAGTGTATGATTTGACCTTCAATTTTGACCGAGATTTTTATTTTGTGTGATAAAAAAAACAAGACAGCGCGTAAATTCAGGCTCATTTATCTTTATCAAATCTAGTTTTTGTTGACATATTAGAGAATGACTGAGAAATACAAGCATCTATTCCACACACTCTTTCTATAAATAAATATATATAGATATATATAGATATAATATATATATATATATATATAAAGAATAGGTTTTTTTGAAACCGGAAAGAAAACGACGACTGTAAAGGTGTACTATTTACATTTTCTTTTTTCTTCTATTTCTTTCCATCATCTTTCTTCTCTCTCTTATTCAACTAATAGAGTTAGAAAAAATAAGAAGAAAAGATCAATCTTGAACACCCTTTTTTTACTATGCTCGGTGACTTTTCCTTTTTCTTCAGTTTTTTTTCTCTTTCTCTATTCTGATTCCGCCGTTTCTCTTGACATAACAACAACAACGAATGATAAATAAAGTCATCGTATAGGTTCGCATTGTATTTAATAATTAATCAAGTGCGTGTGTTTCTGATGCTTCATTTTCTAAACACTATCAAGGCAAACGTGTATACATACATACAAAGGAATTAAGGTAGATGTCTTACTATTGGCCGATTTAATTCTCTATGGAAAAAACAAGTGAGTGAGAATCTATATTAGAACCCTTGACGCATAGTTGCATATATATATATATATTCCAATGCATTGCCAAACACATAGACATATGAGTTAGAGATTGTTTAATCAAACACTATAACAAATGAAAAAAGAAACATATTAAATAGATTTCATTGATTCCTTTTCTTTTCGTTTTCTTCTTCAATTTCATATCTCAATGAAAGACACTTCTATTTGTCAAACTGTTGTTGTGTGATGAAATTCTTTTATTTCGGTTCATTGATGAAATTATCACCTTCGGATGTTTTTTTCTTTGTAGTTTGAGTATTTATAATGTTTCATTCAATTGTATTTGATCTATTTGTTATATCAATAATTACTACAGCTGATCCCGGGCTACCAATTAATACCGATCCGTACGCAGCACAACCACCCCCACCCCCACCACCACCTCCATATAATTACTATGAATATCGATCTCAACAACAACAGCAGCAGCAGCAACAAACAATACCATCAACGAATACAGGCAAACGAAGTCAAAATAGCAATAATTATCCTGAGCAACAATATCAGGCATCTTCATTGGCACTGGCATATGGCAATGCAGCAAACAAAAAATCATCAGCCAATCAATGCAAATTACATATTAATTGCCCAAGTAAATAGATGAAAATAGAACGCAATGAAATATTTCAAATATTTTATTTTAGATGCTCGAAGTCGAGTTACACTCGATATTCAAGGACCTCCTGGTATGTTTGTATTTTAGCCACAGGAAAAATAAATATATTAAAACAAAATGTTTTTTTTCTTTCTTCATTTTAGGGCCACCGGGTCCACCAGGTAAACAAGGCATGCAAGGTCCAAGTGGTCCTCCAGGTCTACCTGGACCACCAGGTAAATCTAAAAGAAAAATGTAACTTTCTTTTTTATTTGATCATTTTGCTGTTGCCTTTAAGGTCGTGATGGCTATTTGAATTTAAAATCAGCTTTCTTCGTTGCCTTAAATAAAACATATTCTCTTCAAGAGAATGCCGCTATTATCATATGGGATGATGTTATATTAAATAAAAATAATAATCTGAATAACAATACTGGTATTTACTATGCACCTATTAGTGGCTTATATGAATTTAGTCTAACAGTGTGTGTACCAGCAAATCATATTGTATGTTATTTATATGAGAGAAAGAGAGAGAAAAAAAGAAATCTGATTTTGAGTATTATTTTTTTTGTAGGCATCGGTATCTTTATGCAAAAATACTGAAAATATTGTACCCTTATGGGTCGAAGGATTTTTAACAGCAGTTAAAAATCAAAAAGTACCTATTTGGAATACAGCATCAACAACAGTCGTTTTATATTTGAATAAAGGCGACCGAATTTATATACGTGCGCAATCACGTGAAGACGGAGATTATCATTTCAAAACAGCATTATACGGTTGGAGATATTCAACATTTGGTGGATTTTTGATACATGAAGACAATTAAATCATCTATCTTTTCTTGTCGCGAGAATAACAAAAATATTTTCCATGTGATATAGTTTCTTAACCCTTAATTTTACCTTATTATTATTTTTTTGGTTTTCGTAGTTGTATTGATTTAGACAAAGGCACTATTGAAAGAGAATGTGAAATATAAAAGCAACATCACAAAGTCTCTTTGAATAATGCATTCGTTCGTACTAAAATTTACTACTGTTGCAATAAATTCATATGTGCTTGTATTTATACTATTGTCGCGAACTTTCGTTCTCTCTCTCTTTCTCTCATTTTCGATTCGCAATACGAGTATACACTCATATGAAACGCATTCAAGCATGAATTTTATTCGCTAAAGAGCGAAAAAGATACAGATAATAATGGCCAGCTCGATCACTACGAATAGTCATCAGTCATTGAGCACACATATACATCCCCATTGATTTCACGCCCATTCATATTGCTCGAAGGTATGTTGAGAATAAACAGACCGAGCAGGGCATATTATCGTGTCACATCTATTTAACCCTATTGGATATCGTTTCAACTATCTGTCTCTTTCTCTATTCATATTTTAAATACAGATGAATCATTTATAATTGACAATATGATTTTGAATCTTATCTTATAGCAAGAGAGAGAGAGAGTAGACATAAGCGATTATCCTTTCGATAGTTATTTGCAGCGAGCAGAGAAGACAAAAAGAAAGCATACAGATAGTTATGTTTGATTTTGCGATTTAATGAGAAAGAAAGAAAAAACTTGATCAACATTCAATACATGATAAATTCAAGCCAGGTCAAAAAAAAAGAAACCAAAAAAAGATACTCAGGGCAATCCAAAAGTAGTGACGGAGATACCTTATTTCCTCAAGTGGAGGTCGAAAAAACTTTCTTTTTTTACCAATAGATAGAGTGTGTTTCGCTCTATTTTTCTATGCTATTTGATCACTATTCAACTAATATCATAATAGTAAAATTTCGATAAGATCTGTTTCTTTCGCATATTTGCTGGTAGCATGAACGCTCGTGAGTATTTTTCGAATAACGTTTAATAGCAACATGTTACAGAACTACGATTTACACTATTGGAAAGAGGAGATGAAGGCGCATCGAACTGCAAATTACTGATTTTTCTAACAGGATTTTTGAAGTGTTCTTATTGAATTTTCTAACCTTCGGAAAAATACATTTTTATGAAAAAAAGCAAAAATAAAAGAGTTGATAGAAAATCGTTGTAGAGATTCGTCTAGAATACGTATTATCGCCAAATAATTAAATTTAACACCTGAATCTTTCGCAGTTTGTAGATCATCGATCAGTGGTTTGAATGTGAACCTGATTGTTGAAAATTCACTGTGAACAACTCACGAGATAGGTTTGTTCTTTAAAAGGTCAACTAAGAACCTCACAAAAAACAGGTTAGAAAAATCAGTAATATATGGTGCGATGCGTCTTCAGCTTCTCTTTTCAATGGTGAAAACCGTACTTCTGTAACATGTTGCTATTAAATGTTATTCGAAAAATACTCACGAGCGTTCATGCTACCAGCACATATGCGAAAGAAACAGATCTTATCGAAATTTTACTATTATGATATTAGTTGAATAGCGATCAAATACCGTAGAAAAATAGAGCGAAACACGCTCTATCTATTGGTAAAAAAAGAAAGTTTTTTCGATCTCTGCTTGAGGAAATAAGGTATCTCCGTCACTACTTTTGGATTGCCCTAAGTATAATCCCATTATTGGAGTTTAATATGAAATATACAATTTCAACTTAACTAATACCATTTACGAAATCGTAAACTATTGTTTTGAGAAGTTAGATTTTTATGAGATCATATTTCATTTGAAAAAGTGTCAAATCGTGTGTTGACTCATTTTGAATTATAAAAATTCAAGAATTATGATTATCGAACAATAATATTCAACGATTTTTGCACTGAAGCCTGTATTGATATTTCATAAAGTAAGACAAAAAATAAATTTCAGCGATTTGCTTAAAATTTTTACTCTTGCAAATCAATACTATACAATAGCGCTATTTTTATTATATTGATTTTAGTTAGTCCTAAAATATTACGTTCAAATCCATTGAATATTTCGTAATAACTTCTACATTAAGACCTCGTATATATATATATATATATATATATATTTAGTATTGAACAATCGATCGAACTCGTCAATGATTCAGTAGCAATCATCGTTACTTCTAACGGTATTTGAAATAAAAATAACCCACATTCATTCATACACCTATATGTCATCGCATTCATAATTTTTGGTCGCGAAATACGAGTTAAATGTGTTCATTTACGGACTTCCTACTCTCCATTCTGGGACACTAGGTTTCAATTAATTTAAGTCCTAATACGTAGATTCCACGCAGTCATTTGGATAATAGTTACCATATGATGGTTATGAAACAAATCGACAGTCTATTCTTTCAGTCAAGAGAATCACACAAAAAGGAAAATTTTATACAATAGAAAAACTTACTGATCGAAGTCAGTTTCTTTTCCATCATTTATTTGCACCAGCTGACGTTTTTTTTTGTTCGTCATCTCAATGTCAGCATCGACGATGACGAAATATATGATTATAAATGCAGATGATTTTGGTTATTGTCCAAAACGAGATAAAGCTATTGTTGAACTATTTCAACAAAAATCTATTTCCTCAACAAGTCTTCTTGTCAACGGTGATAATGCATATCAAGCATGCTTATATGCAAAACAATACGATATTCCAATGGGCATTCATTTGAATTTAACAGAAGGTCGACCCGTAACAAATGATTTAATAGAAATAAAATCCTTAGTTAATTCTAATGGTATAATGCATGGAAAATTAGGTATACGCTATGAATTAGATAAAGGATCGATTCAACAAGACCATGTCGAATATGAAATAATAAATCAATTCAATAAATACAAGGAATTAACCAATGGTCAACTACCAAAACATATCGATGGACATCAACATATTCATGTACATCCGATGATTGCTGAAAGTGTTGCACGATTAGCTAAACAATTCGGAATAAATTATATTCGCGTACCGTACGATCAAATGGTGATAACATGGAATACAAATAATTTATTTCATAATGAAATTGTTAATCAAACGAAAGAAACAATGAAAATTTTTAATAAATATGCACTTTTATATTGTGATTATTTTTTTGGTATGACAACGATGGGTAAAGAATTTACATTGAACAATATTGAGAAATGTTTGAAAATACTTGAAAATGAATCCAAAAAAAATCTTCTCATAGAACTTATGTGTCATCCCGGTTATCCAAGTGATGCACTGGTAGGTGGCTGCGGAATAGGACAACCCGATGCATTTTCTCAATCGATCGAACGACAACATGAATTTGATATTTTATCAAGTGTAGAATTTAAAAATTTATTTGAAAAATATAATATTCATCTAACTAACTATGATGAAATTATAGAGAAGGCCTTGATTAACAGAGGCACGTTAAACGATGATGAGGTAAACGTGGATGCCAATCGCTATGAATAGAATAATCACCGCGAAATGGATGACGAGCTAATGGCCATGGACATTTCGAGTGACTATGACTTCGACGTTGAAAATGACATGGAGGTCGATTTGGATAACGAACGCTACGCGTGAGAGCCGGCTGTTGTGCCGGTGGAACATTACTTGTAATTTTGATTTCAGTTTCAGGATTTTCAATTGCTTTGTTGATAGCATCGATTTCTATAATAAAAAATAATAATATGTTTATGTTGATGCGATGAGATAGAAAAATCGGAAACAATTGTTTTCCGCTTTACGAAAAAAAAACACCAAAGAAGAAAATCTCAAGGGATAATGTTCATTATCTAATTTTTTATGCTTAGAAAATAATTAAAATCTCTGAAATACCTTTATCATTTTTTGTTGCTTGTCGAAATCGATCGATCGATGGATAAAATTCAGTTCGACTTCCATCTTCTCGACATACTGTTGCAGCCTATAAATTGCAAGGGGGTCATATGACAATAATTTCAATAGTTTCTTACACCAATTGGTGGACATTCATATTCATTAGCCATTAAAACACGATAGTTTTTAAGAGCTTGTACAACATTCGGTTTTGCATTGTCATTAGCTAATTTTAGAAAAGCATTAACACCCTGTTGTTCAAATGGTGTTAAATCTTGGAGTTCTCCCATATAATCCGGAACAATTGGTGCTTTATTTGTTATTCCTTATAAGAGAAAACAAAGAATACAGCATCTTCTTTTTTAGACCTAATTAAATTACGTTCACGTAAGGGCAAGCGAGACCCTAGTGCACCATATGCATATGGAATTTCTCTCATTCCTGTTCTCATGAAAACTCTAAAATGGTATATGCGTGTGTGTGTGTGTGTATGAGGATACATGAAAAATAGTGTAGTGAAAGAATTTACAATTTCGGATGTGGATTATGATGTCGTCCGGCTGATGTTGGTCTTGTTTGAGTACGTTCAATTTGTTCAGGATCAACGAAATAATGGCCGTGCGTTGTTAATGATATATCAGGTCTTGACCAAATGGATTGCGAATGATTACGAATAGCTTCCAATTCTTCATCTAATTGTTTTCGCCGAGTCAATTGATCGGATGGATCGGATGCTAAGGCAGATCGGCTTCTTATTTCACTTCGACTTCTCCCTAATCGTGCTGCCATTTTTTCACAGTAAAAAACAAAAACAACACTCGAGTTCTTCTCTCTCTCTCGCTCTTACCATTAAACTGTCAGTTGTCATAGAGATAATTAATTAGAATAAGAAAATATTTGTCTTTTAATTTAAATTCAATTTGTAAATGATTATTTCATTCGGGAAATAATTTTTCACGTCAAAACGTCTGTCAAAATTCAAGGAGGCCAACGTTACTGGATCATGGTAAAAGATCAGGTTTCTTCGACCAATCAAAATAAGGATAGT
This sequence comes from Rotaria magnacalcarata, assembly GCA_900239745.1. Lineage (NCBI taxonomy): Eukaryota > Metazoa > Rotifera > Eurotatoria > Philodinida > Philodinidae > Rotaria > Rotaria magnacalcarata. The sequence goes on along the minus strand of OENM01000350.1, from coordinate 58,055 downwards.
ATGCAACAAACGAGCGGGCGAACGCAAAGGCAAAGACAAGAACAGGAAGCGGAGCGCTGAGCATGGCTAGTGAAGCCTTTGCACTTTCAATGCCAAATACATACTGATTGCAGATCTCGGGAGATTTAACTAGTATTCAACCAAATTGTTATCTTCTTTGCAATTTTGCTTTTAGATCACATGGTGTCTTAAACTGGGGAACACATGAGTGAATTTAAAGAAGAATAAAAAACAAACCAAAAACTAACAAACTATCACACTGGCACCGATCAAGATTGCCCTATTGATCCAACGGGGCTACGGTAAAACAGAAAAACAACTAGATGTTTTTTTACTCGATTGCAAATAATAACATTCATCTGTTTTTTGTTCTCAGGCTCCTTCAAAAGACGAATGTCTATTATTGTTGTTTATTAAAAACTTAAATTTCGAATGGATATAGCACCTGATTTAAGCCACTTAACAGAAGATGAACGAAAAATAATTGAAGCTGTTATTAATCGGCAAAAAGCTGAAGAACAACGAGATGCTGTAGCTTTACAGTAAAAAGAACTACTGACTTGACATGTTTTTTTTTTTCACAAAATAAATTTTTATTTCAGATCACGTATGGATGATTATTCAGCTCCAGTTGCTATGGCTGGCCGTCGATATTCACAACAGACTAAAACATCTGCCCATGGGAGTTCATCGAATGAATCAGGTGTTTTTTGTGAAATATGTGAAAAAACAAAATTTGTTGATGAACAATCCGCACGTCAATGTTCGATATGTAAAAAACGTTTTTGTGTACGATGTGGTGTACGACTAAAAGGACATCAATACAATAAGGTTGAATCTTTTTTTTTCTATGAAATTTTATTTTATTTTATTTTTTTGTATAGACATTTTGGCTTTGTAATTTATGTCGACAGAAACAAGAACGATACTTTTCTTCACGAAAATTAATTCCAACAACGAGTTCTGTATCGCAATTAACAACAACATCGATCAATATAAATAATATTAATAATGAAAATACAAAAAATATCTCGAAACAATACGTTTCCGATTATATTCTATCACAACCATTTGATACGAATGAAAAAGAACATGAAGATATTAAAATAAATAAAAATGGTGCTAATAAAAAATCTAATCCAACTGTAATACCACAACGTAAACGGCTACTTCCAACAACACACATAAGACGTCAACCACAAAACGAATCGAAAGACGATTCAAGTTCCGAACAAGACGACGGTGCTGTTTCATCGCCGGATTCAGCTTCAGTTAATGATGATAATGAATCTGTACCACTGGGTAACTATTTTAAATCTTTTTGGGATTCAGACTACTAGAAGAAGAAGAAGACGACGATGGGATTCTCGGAGAGATTTATTAAACCGAAAATTTTCTAGGAACAATATTGGCAAACGATAATTGGCAAAAACAAGAAATTCTAGCAGCTAAATTGGAAAATTTTCTAACAACGGTGCTTTATATTATAATAAATGATTCTTAGCTTTAATTTTTATTTTGTTCAATGCATGCATGCCCAGTATTCCCTGTCCCTAATGCCATAATACGTCTGCTTCTTTTTTTAGTTGTATTCAATTCCTATTACTTGTATTTGTAAATATGTTTTTATTGCTTATTTGTCTAGTGAACAAAAATGATGAAGATGTTCTTTCATCATTGCCGGTATCACGTTCGACTCATAATCCACAAATACGTTTAAAAGAATTTCAATATCATTCATTCGAAGAGAAAGATATTGAACCTGAAATAGCATTGAAAGATTCAGGCATTGATACAGCTAGTTCAAGTACAATACTTAATGCTGTATCGATTGATCCATATAAAAAGGTTTTCTAAAATTTTTATACACAAAAAGACAAATTATACTCATGACATTATTTATGTTGTTCGTATTTTTTTGTCGTTCTTTATGTTGTAAAATACGATTGTCTATGAGTAAATTAAAATAATTAATAGCAGCAGAAAAAATTATCAAAATCATTCTTTCTTCGTTTTAGCCAACAACTACTTGGCGTTTTAATGAAAACCGTACAGAACAAATTGGCTATGTCCATTTAAAAAATAATACTTGGACACCATCAATACGCGATGCATATGAACAGGGAAAAACTATCAAGGGAGATATCTTCACTGCATTAGGTTTGTAGGAGAAGAGAAAAAAAAAATAGAAGAAAATTAGCAGTTTTTTTTATTTTTATTTCATTTATGGGTTTTTTTTCTTTTGCGTAGGTTTGAAAATCCAAGGTGGGATTTGTCAAGAAAACGAAGATGGAAGTGTTACTATGATTGCTGAAATAACTGAAGTTACGCCGGGTAGTATAGCTGATAATTGTGGACAATTACAAATTGGTATGCTTCCGAAACAAACACAGAAGCTTAACATTTTATTTTTCTTCTTCTTCTATAGGTGATCAAGTTCTTGAATGGAATGGAAAGAAATCAACTAATTTGAATTATAATGAACTGTATCAAATAATTTCACAGAACTCCTTGCAATCACCAGATATTCATATGATTATTAAAAGACCGATCAGGTAAAAAAAAACTATAATTTCTCTTTGTTTTTCTTTTGTGTGTTACATGCAACCGACAACCTTTACAATTTATTTTATTCTCATGAGATTTCGTAATCTCAATGGAATTTTCTTTGTTTTGTTTTTTTCAAAATTATGATTATTTTTTTTTTTTTGGATTATTGTTCCATAGATATTCAACATTGCCAAGTAATGAACAGTCATTGACAATTCCTCCTATTACAACTATATCATCACAAGGTAAAATTAGGTTTTATGCGACCTATTCTAGCAATTAGTAGTAGCCATTTCGTGCTGTCTATTTAATTGTGCGGCACTACGGTCGCCACTGTCGTATTTGTTTCCTTCCTTCATCATCTCATACAAAAAGGAAAAAAAGGAATAAGAGAAAAAAATTTGTAATGAACTGTACGGAAAGAAAGGCGAAGAAGAAGTAGTAGTTGTAGTAGAATAAGAAGAACGACGATGAATAACAACTTTGGACAAATACTCGTTCTTTTCTCATCTCTCGCCTCGTTTTGCCGTTTGAATACTAAATCTTTTTCTTTTCTTTTATGACGGCAGTTTGTGGTTCCCATCAGAGTTAGGAGAAGCAAGAAAAAGAAGAAAATAGTCACTATTCTTACTCCTACTATAAGACGCCTCTCTCTCTCTCTCTCAGTGTTCATTACGACAAACGTCGAGCTCAATGACATTGACGAAGCAACCATCAACACGAATGGTTGTCTTTGAAAATATCGTCTTTAAAAATGACAATGGTTGTGATAATGATAATAGTGTAACTTCCGTTGAATTACCAATGGGAAACCAACAGAAGCAACGTGTACAGCGGCCGAATGTATTAGTTCGTTTCTCGAAAAGAATTTCCAATTTATCAAAGTCACCTGTACCAATTGAAAATCTTCCATCTGTATCATCACCTGACCCATCAACAGTTGTTTCACCAGCATCCTCATCTTTTGAACGGCAGAATTCTTCGGAATCGGACTTAAGCCTATCGAAATTAGATATAACTGATGATTATTATTCGACTATTGAAAGAACTAATACATTTCCAAAGTCAGCTAATTTAAAATCAACTTCCTCAGTGCCACAATCAGTATCAGAATCTTTTCAGAATTTCTATTCACGTTTTTCACTAAAACGTTCAACAGCTAGAATAAGTTCATTATCAAATACAATAACAGAACATGCATCATCATCATCAACTCTTGATAGTAATACGCGTTTAACACGGCAGTTTTCTACTTCCAGTCGAAAGTCAATATTTGAACATAATCTATTTTCTTGTTGTTTACGCTGTTTTTTCTATTCGAAATGAATCTTCAACTAATTTAATTATGCCTTATTAACATTCTTGTTTTCGTTTTATACTCACAATGACTGAATACATATATATTTTTTGTTTCTTATATATATATATATANAAAAAAAAAAAGTAAAACACATGCGCATGCATCATATTTATTTTTAGCTTGCATTTCAATATAATATTCATCGAAGAGAATTTATTGTTACTGTACACGGTGCTAGAGATCTAACTATACAGTATGGATCATTTGCATGTCAATTATGCATTCAATATGGACGAGATTCATTGTAGGTTTTTTCTAAATATTAAAACGAAAACTTAGTCAATGGATCAGTAGACGTGTTGTTTCATAGCTTCGAGTTCTGTTTATATAAGTTGGATCGTCAATCATCTGATTTTCTGATAGCTCCTTTCTAGCAACTTAACTACATGACCTGGAAGAGACGAAATGAGTTTTACGCTCGCCGGATCGGCAATAGTTCGATACGTCAATGCTTGAAATACCAAACGAGTTCAATTCTTCGTGACCACACCCTTTATAGTCGAAAAATGAGATGTTCACCAGTGGCTTTTCTTTTCCTTTTAATCTTAATCAGCATACAAACTATTTTTGTCTTATCCGTAACTCTTGAGTATATTGTGTGGGTATTAGTTTTAACACGTGTGTGTGCTCTAACACAGACTAGCATTGTTCAGACTTGTACTTCTTAGCCCACGGGGCGTCTTCAAAGGCTCATTTATATACCTAGGAACCATGGGACCAATAAAATTAAAACAAAACTCTCTTGTCAAATTTAGATCTAAAGAACAAAAATGTACAAAACCTCAGGCTTGTTCTTCTGGTATATGTACATGGAATCAACGCTTAATATTTTTTGATATTGATAAACTTGATAACTTATCTCTATGGGCTAAAGTAATCGATCTTGATCGTAATCAAGATATCCTTGGTGAAGTAAGTACTTGAGAAAACTCAAGAGAGAAAAACATCGGATTCTTTTTTTTAATTAGATATGTATTTCATTGAATGATAAAAAAAACAGTCTAAATGGACAACCCGAATGGTATTATTTAAAGTCAAAATACTCTTCTTCTTCTTCTTCTTCTTCACCTCCTCATACACAAACCAAAGGCTTCCTATTAAATGATAGTAATATATCAGAAATCGAACAAAATGGTAAAACGTTTATTATCTTGTTCTCTAAAATATATCTGTCTATCTTTAGAATCATCATCGAATCGAATTCTTCCAACTATCAATATCAATAATGAAATATTACCAACATCAATGATTGACGCGTAATGATAAAACGACATATACAATTAATTAATCATGTTGTTCTCGATTTTTTCCTAGAATATCGGCAAGTAATCGCAAACGACAATTGCCAAATATTCCCGCGGCTCAACTACATGCAAATAGAGAAAAAGGTTTGTTTCATATAGACATAGAACGTTCGAATTTTAAAATCATCTTGTGATGTAGTTTCTCAAGATTTAATTCAAAAAGCAACTGAACTAAAACTACGATTGCACATGGAACAGCAACAACAACGTTCATTTAATGAAACAAATTCAAATGAAAAGCGACAGATGTATGAAGATCGTATACAGATATTTAATAACGAAGTTAATCATCCAAAACCTCAAATACCATCTATAATTACTCAGCGTTCATCATTTCAAACGAGTAAATCTATCGACACCGACGCTCCGCATATTCATCAAACACCAATATTAAATAAACCGTATGAATCAATGACAAATTTAGCAGAACATAAACCTTCATCAACAACAGCAACAACATCAGCAACAGCAGCAGCGACATCAACAATGAATTCAGGTTTATTGAAAGAAAAAACACTTTCAAGACCACGATTACCAATCATACGTGATAAAAGTGCGCCAAATGCACCCTATCTAAATCCATCTCTATCAAGACGCACAACTGCATCTGGACAATCTCGATCTGATATAGAAAATGCAAAATTAAAATTCTATGAAGATCGATATAAAAAACCTATGAAAAAAAGAGGTAAATAATAATGCTAGATTGTTGATAAGAACAAGATTAACTAAGTTCTCGACAAATCCTACCAACAGATTTCTGTTATAGCCAATCAGATTGGTTCGAGTTTGAAAAATGCATAGATTGATCAAATAAAAACAAAGCCCTACGAGAATAATCGTCATTCATGAGGGCAGTTAATTTGTTCTCTAAAACAAAATAAATTCATGATTGAGTTTCTCTTCTAATTCTATGGATCATTGAACATTCTCATTTGATGAATTTTAATATTTGCACGTATTCATGAGTTAGATACAAACCCGAAATGTCTACAATGATCTATTTAGTTGTGACAGTTGAAATCCTAGACGTGAACGATACGGTTTATGAGCATGTAAATCAAGTCAATATCTGAGAAATAAACTTGTGCGTCATTTCCGTCTCTCGAATCCACTGAGAGATTATTTGATCATCGATTGACATAATCAAATCATATATGAAGCCATTTAATAAGACAACCTGCGTCCGAAAATCAATTCTCAAAATAAAAATTGTTAACCTGATTTTTCTATATGTTTGTTTGTTTTTGTAGACTCTTCGGAAACAGCCGGTGAGGATGTAGACTCAGATGGATCAGAATTATCGACTGTTTCGAAAATAAGTTCAGTTAGTATGTTATCAACACAATCAGAACGACCACGAACTATACGAAAACAAAGGTAAAATTTCATTTTCTCGTATTTCACATAATTTATTGTGACTTTCTCTTAAGTGCACATACGCGTGCTAATGATCATCATCATCAAAATCATCTTCAGCGTGATGAGGTCGTACAATTAAATGAAGAAGAACTTCGACAAATGGCTATGCGTACACATGATACTATAACAACTACTCAGACGCCACAAACAACAACGTCAACAACAACAAAAAACCATCCCAATACACAAACATCTATATCAAATACTATGGATAAACTCATAAATACGGCTGCACCAAATAACAAATCCGATATACGTAATGATGGTACATTATCAGATTCTATATTGAGTACACAACCTGAATCAAGTAAAAAGCGACGACCATCAATGTCATCCAAAGCTCTTGTCATACTCGGCTTATCTAAAAAGACAAATAGTGCATCTAATCTTGGTTACGGTAAATAAATATCAAGAAAGAACATAAACAATAATTTCTTTTTAATTTTTGTAGGAAAACGATTCGGTTTTCAGCGAAGCGAAGAAATTGGTGTTCAACCGCATTTACGTAGTCGAACATTACAACGACAGATTAGTAAAGAAAATGAAACACCGTCGAGTGCTCCACCTTTAGACTCGTTGCAATCGCCGTTAGCTTTATCTCATCAACGTGATCAATATCATTCAATGCCGCATGATATGAAGTAAATATTTCTTGTTGGAAACGAGGCGAGAAGATTGCCATCAAGGTTACGTGAAAAAATAAAATCTCTAGAGTTTATGAGTATCAGAATACGGATAATCGATAGAACATAGCTCGCTATGTCCCGGGTCACCTTGGGAGTCTGAGTAGAAAAATTAGAAGTACAACTCCAACGGGATCTAGTGCGACATGAACTCAATTTCAGTAGCTACTAAAAAAATGATTCTTTTTGTACTACTGATAGAAATGCCATTCTAGTTGACACGATATGTCAAGCATCTATTCCGCTTGACTTTCTTAAATTCATTGTCAATTAACATCTTCTTTTTTTCTGGAATCTTCTGACTTCCGACAAAAAGAGTAAAAACAATCAATACGTGCTTTTTGATATTGAAAAGGATTAAACGAGTGCTGTGCAAATTTTTTTGTCGACGAATATTTGCACTGCCCCCATCGGTTGCGATTAAAACATATTTGTACAATTTACTGTTTTTTTTTTCAAAATATTTTCTATTCACCGGACTCGTTTGTCATGAATCGATTAAGAAGTTGAAACTAAAAAAAAAAATAAATGCTTGTTTCAATAATAAACCAAAGTCAATAATCAAGTTGAAACCTTCTTTCATTTATACAAGAGACTGTTTTCTTTGCCTTATTTTTATGTGATCTTAAAATATGACTTGCTGTTTGTTTTTACCAATCCTTACAAAGAAAAAACATTTCACTTAAAACAACTTGCATTTTTGAGGGTTTACTAAAATTGCTAAAACTTCTTTCAATCAAATGAGAACAGCTTCAAAAGTAAAAACATTCTAAAACAGTGTTCAGTATCGGAAAAAAAACTAATTTTTAACTCTATCAAATTTGTGAAATAGCAGAATGGTTTTTGATCCAAAAATCTCCAAGATAGAAAATGAATAATATATATATATATATTTATTTATTTATAGGCTATGGTCTGGTGGACTTAAACTACCGCATGAACATCAATTTGCTGAATTCATCGAAGGTTTAGGCACGGGACAATTAGTCGGTCGACAAGTTCTTGCATCTCCATGTCATGGTGAAATTCAAGTGGGCGTACGTGATCAACATGGTTTAATTGAAGTAGAAATAGTTCGAGCAAGAAATTTAATTCAAAAAGCTTTATATAAAATGCCGCCTGGTAAATAATTATTTTTTAATTTTTGTTTCACTAATTTGAGTTTGTATTTTGTCTCATAGCTCCGTATGTAAAAGTTTATTTGCTTGATGGAAAAACTTGCGTTGAAAAGCAACGAACACGTACAACTCGTCGTACACTTGATCCATTAATTCAACAGACACTGATATTTAAAGAAAACTATCGAGATAAAGTTCTGCAGGTAAGGAAAATAAAAGCACGGCATCATTGAATTTTTTCTATTTTAATTTGAAATCAATTTCTAGATCAGTATCTGGGGTGATTATGGAAAGTTGGATCGAAAAGTTTTTATGGGTGTATGTCAAATAAATTTAGAAGAACTTCATTTAAATTCTTCAGCTCAAGTACTTGATTGGTTCAAATTATTTTCTGCTAATTCACTGATGAATAACTATACGATTGTACAACAATCATCGAAAGGAAAATCTTCAACGACAACCAATGATTCATTTAATTCATTTAAACACTCAAGGTATAGAAATTCTATTTGAATAGTTTATCGTATAGTAATTACCAATAATTTACTTAATTTTAGATCCTGATTTTTTCATTTTTGTGTCACGATTCTACGTGGCGACTTATCGAGATTACAACAGTCTCTATATGTATGTATGTATGTATGTGTGTGTTTCTTTTCTCTCTCTCTCTCTTCTCTTTCGGTATGATTGGTGTGTAATGCATGTATGACAAAAAATATTTTTAGTTACAATTTATTTATGGATTATGCTTGTTTTCTTTCCCTTTCTCGTTTTTTCTTTTTTTTGTATGCTCTCTGTTTTTTCGGCCAGATGAGAAAATAAATGTGTATTTAATGATTTTCAACATCTTATATACATTAACTTAAACATTTACAGGATAAATACCAGGAATGTATAACAGTAACATTGACAGATTCGATAAGACCTGATGTAATATCCAATGGAGGAAAAGAAATTGCCGAATAACAGATACAGAAAATTGATATATCAGAGACAGTGCTAATCTTATCTATTTGCATGATTGACTGATATACAAGTTTGTTTTGTGTATAAAATAATTGAGGACATTAGAAGAAAGGATTTGTTTTGCGCAAATTACTTGAGATAAATGTTCATTTTTATTATCAACTACAATTGAATAACATGGAATAAATCTTGTTGATAAACGAGCGAAAAAAACAATGGTAATTAATTAAATACTAATTATAATATATTGAAAACGGGTGCATAATCTCACAGTTGCGTAAATCATTTTCTTTTCGTCGGACACAATTTTTATTTCTTGTTAATAAATTTTCGGTATAATTCAGACTCTAGAGGCTTCCTGACAATCATGCGAAAGAGGAAAAACTCAACAAGGAAAAAGAGAATATTTTTTCTCGTCTATTATTTTCACGTATCGAATTGCTTTGCGCGTCAATTTCGTAATCAATCATCATATATGCATTAATATGTATCGAATCAAATAGATTTTGATTCATTACCGTTGAAAATACATTGCAACAATAAATTTTTGAATTTGAACGAAAATAAAAATATCGAAATCATCGTTATTAACATAGTAAACCCGCCATAATAAAAGGGCATGCTTTTCTATTATGGAAATTCGTGGTATTTTTCGACTTTTCATGAAGACTTACGTTTTCTTTTCTTATCTCGAAATCAAGAAGTATTTTTTTGTTTTTTGAAAAACTTCTCAAACAAGACGAAATATTTTTCTCTTGAAGTAACAAACAAACTTGGAATCGTCATTAGCCTACTCGTAGTGTTTACTTAACAATTAATAGAATGACAAATAAAAGTCTACTTCCGTTTGAAATCTTAAAATGTTGTTTCACTCTAGGAAAATATTCTCAAAAGAACTCCTGACCTTGTATCATGCCATACTAAACTCTTATTTTCCACAAATGACCTTCTACAATGAGGAGAAGTACAGGAGTAGATAACCTAATTTTTCAATGAATCGTCAAGTCAAGTAGAATTACTACAACCAACTGTAAGCGCATAATTCATGTGTTCTCGACCATTTGTTGCTAACATCTGAACCAAAACGTAGTAGAGAACCAGATGTACCGTATTAATTGGGTATTCAATCATCAAACATATTTGCTTATTAATTAGGAACCAAAAATTCAATTATCATTCATCATTTGATTCGCAATAGAATCTCGATCTATAGATGGCGCGCGAGAGAGAGAAACAGTAACAAAGATCATCATGAAATCAAACATAATATTTCCAGATTATTTTCTCTTGCTATTATCATCTAATACGTAATCATGGGAGATTTTATTTTATCAGTTCTTGTTTAATCGTATATTGACTCTTTAACTGTCAAGATCTATGCTGAGTGACGTTTATCTTTCATTTTAGCCTTGCACATATGGTTTGTCTCCTCTTCGCTTATTTCTTCTTCTTTTGATGCTACTTGCCTTCTCATCATCTGCACGTATCACAGACCGAACAGTTTCGTCGACAAACAGTAATATAGAATTCGATAGCTATATCATCGTCCTTTGAGAATTCATTACATTTGATAGATCGACAAGGCAACATACAGTTAAAAACAAAAAAAGGGCATCAGCACTTGTAGAATCATATAGTTCCCGACATCGGCCATCAACTAACATTATTTCCAGTCATCACACACATATATATATATATATTCTGTCAATTACCTGTTCCCATTTTGCTGACATTATGCATACATAAATATAAATAGTAATCAGAACATAATTAGAGAACAGAAATCGAAAAAAGTTCTTTCGTTTGCTCTACTGCACACATATATAAATAAATCAATTCATTGACATTGAATAGAAGAATATATTTCTCTGGATCATAACATTGATAGACGAGCATATGTTCACATGGAATTATTCTGCTTCATTCTTTTATAATCAATAGGCTTCGAGTTGAGTGTTTATTGTACTAGGAAGAGTGATATGAACACCGATTGAGAAGACAATGACGCTGAGCAAATGATTACGCATGCTTTGCTGGATAGAATGCACGTCTGCACGCTAATGTTTTCCTTCCGGTTCTTCATCTTCATTCGAATAGAACAACAAATAAAATAGCATTAACGTCCTAGTCCTCTACCTCTCTCATTCTCATTCAGTTTTTGCCAAAAAAAAAAGAAAAAAGATGTAACAGAGGAAAAAATACGAACGATAACCATCGACAAATGCGTTATCGAAAAGACACACAAAGCAAAATGGTAATTTGGCAATCAATATCCCAGAGATATTGATCTATTCTATCAGTGCGAAAGACGAGAGAGAGAAAGAGAGCAAGAGAGAGAGAGAGAGAGAGAGAGATAAAAGCTAATAAATCCCATCGCTATCTAAAATCCGCCCTTTTGCAACATAGATGCATACAAAATGATACACTCTGTTAAGACCCATGGTTCACTCAATTTTGACTTTACAATAGACCTTATATTCATTTGCTCTATTCTTCTTCGTATTCAAATAGATGATGGATGTCGATCGCGTGGTAGCATTCTTTTGCTCAATGTTCGATGATATTTGATAAAAAAAAAAGAACAACTAAATTAAACATGAGCTTTCAGCTCTACGTCGATTGTCGTCGGCCTAAGGTAAAGGCAAGCGAGGAACAATTATAAATTTTCTCATTCTTTTATTCTCATCTCCGATCGTTCGTTCGAACATACTGTCGTTCTTTTAAATAAACGGATCGATCTCTTGTGACCAACATTCATCAGAAACGGTTGTAGTAAACAAACTATTGCTATTCAATGTTTCTTCCTTACATAGTTGAACATGTTCATATAGAAAAATGATCATTGCCTCGTCAACCACAAGTATCGTCACAATGTCAAGTAACGCAACATCGTTCGCAATGTCAACCGCAGAACAACTACCTGCATCACCGTATTATACAAGTATGATAAAGCGTCTTCTGATATTATTTGGTTCGATATCATCACTTTGGGTAATCATGGGACTTATATTCGCGTCGATTCAAACAATTCGTCAAATAAAAAGACGAACTAATAAAAAAGTATACCTCTATCATCAACCATTACCCCCATCACAAGCACAACCACCACCGCCACCGCCNCCACCACCACCACCACCACCATCAGCATCATTAGTATCGATGGAACGAACCCTAAAAGACGATAATCAATCTGATGACTACGACGATGACGATGATGATGATGATGATCGGGCAAGTGTTTTTACCTCAATATCATTTATTTCTGAACGATCGAAAATTGTACATGAACCTACTACTCATCTTACTTCGCTCTGTGAACGAATCCCCGAAGAAGAATTTGAATTCAATTTAACAACATCATGTGGGATTTCTAATATGGCTTATAGTCAATCAACATTAACTAGATCAAATATTGACGAATCATCATTTATGCATTATCCAGCTTGTCGAAACTTTGCCTATTCTCAATCGACTCTCGCATCGTCTACTAATGATTTAAATGCATCAACAGCATCAATAGTTTTTCCTTTAAATGAACCACCTTCAAGCAAACCATTAATAGATCGTTTTGTTAAGCTAAAACGGCATTCGTCTCAATCATCGACAGCTACAACATCTAGTCAGATTACCAATGCTACATATCTGTCATCAAGTAGCGCATCGAAAGCATCAAGTATTTTAACAACATGTATGAAAACAATGCCATTGCCAACGGTAATGATTACTGATTGTGATCGTTTGCAAACTGATATTATTGAACTTGATGATTTTGAACCGGAAAAGGATTGGCGTCGTGCAAGGCCTGAACTAAGGCTTTTACTCAATGATCGAATGCCACAGGCAGTAAGATAATAATTGAAGTTAGATCTAATTTTCATTGTACATACTTGTTACGTTTTCTTTTTTTCTTTTTTTGTTCATTTTGCCTTCAAACAAAACAAAAAACTTCCGATAAATGAAATGAGAAAAAGTCAAGGTCATGTCAATAATTAAATATTATACAAAAAAACAAACGAGTTAAATAATAGCGAGACATAAATGAATAAAAAATAGTTACAAATCGTCGTTTAATCGATACGAACAATGATAATGCCGATTGTTGTTGATCAATTTCATCGCTAATATTACGAAGACGTCGAGCAATTTGTCGAACTAGTATTTTTCTTTCTTCCATTTGATGTCTTGCAATTGAATAGAATGCAAGTCATATGAGCGACGTTTGATTTATATTGCACATTAAAAGAAAAAAAAAAGAAAGATTATGCTAAGTTCAATAAAGGTGATAAATACACATACGCTTAAACCGGAAGTCTATGATCATATCGTTTAATATGGATATGAACGTGCGATGCAATACGCAAGAATAACACATAGCACCATGCCGTTTAGAATACGATGCAAAACAAAAGTAAACAGATTAAACATCACACACGTGTAAGGCACGTTCCTATAAAAGATCAAAGACGAAGATGATAAGTAAAACATTAAATTCAAGTTCATGAAAAATCATTCAATAGAAAAAAGTATCTATGATGTTTGATGAGTATTGAATAATTAATCATGATCAATTTGTATGATAAGAGTAACAACGGATACGTATGATTAATTACCGCGAGATTAATAGAATAGAGGGGGGAAACCAAGGCTTTCGTATGATATGATTAAATGAATGGGCAAGTAGCATTTACTTGAGATTATTTCATTGAAAATTTATCCATTCTGACTGTATGGGCTCGTCCTTGAATGACAATTTCGAAAGATGCCTGTTCTTGTTGAATTAAATGCTGATTAATGAAGAAAAAAAATGCAAGTCAAACATGCCGAATAGATTTTTTTAGATGACTACCATTGAAAAAAAGTGAACATCGATATAATTCTTATAGTCACTATTCTTATGGTTATGCTTCCTGTTCTCTACAACTATTGAGTGGTTTTCCTCATAGTGAGGGAATGCTGTCAAGCAGTATGCGGGTGAACAAGAGGCACACTCTCAAACCGTTACTCATTTTGAGTACCTTAATTAATTGGTCACTGATAATTATATTATCAATAGTTTACATTCGGAAAAAAAACAGTTGAGGGTTAGCAATGGCAGATCAAAGTAACATAAGCTCATTGAAAATCTTACACTGATTTCTCTCAGCTGCTAAACTTGAAAAAGAATGAAACCTCTGGCATGTACTTTTAAACCGGTTCTTTGTAATTATACGCTGCCGAACAAAATGTCGCTCTACTCATGTTGATAATCATTTCAAGACTCATCATGTGCGAAATTGATTTTCATACACGTATAATATTATTTGAGTGTGAAATTCATTTTTTATCTTTGATTAGAAGGAGCTAACATACAAAATAATTTTTGTTGAAATTATTCTATTTTAAAGGGTGAAGAGCTTTGCTATTTTATTATTTTACTATTGTTTACGTTAACGCATTGTTTTCACACGATTATTTTTGGTTCAATATCGGCAGCTAAAGTTTTACTAGAAGAATTGAACGATATATTCACTGAATGGAGAAATTTATAGTATCAATCAATTTGATAGAACTCGTGATTTAAAAATTTCATACGAGAATAGAAAAAGTAAATGGAGTAGAAAAGTTTTTCGATGATAAAAAGAGATTTACTAAGCATAATGGAACAGGGAAATCTCTGCAGTCGAAGTATTTCCAATCTTACGGGAGGCACAAAAACGATGTTTCCGGATGAAATTAAAGAAACAAAGAATGGTACGCCTTCAATAAGATTTCTATGTCATATTAATGAAATTTCCACGGAGAGTTCTACGAACTAGAAAAATCTTATGTTCTAAATTGCCTATGTTTAGAAATTCTGTGCTCCAATGCCTTTATCGACTCTTATCAACGTTTACCGCAACAGAGAAAAATCTCCATTGAAATCATGCTGCGAGTCACTACACGTCAGAGATGCGACTAAAGTCGATTTCGGTGCGGTTAAAAATTTTTGAAAACTAAATCGGTTTGGTTCGGTTCGGTTGGAAGTTCCTTTAACTGTTTTATCACATTTTTCCGTTTTGCAATGTTTAAAAGAGAACATATGATTAAACAAAACAAAAAGGACAAACAGATGGCGCTCTAAACGTAAGTGTATATTAATCGTAGCTTTCTAACAAAACATCACCTGAAAAAGCTCTCAAAATGCACAAAAACTGCAACCGGAAACCGAATTGCCTAGATATGTCTCAGATGACCAGTAGTTTTGGGGTTTTCCAAACGCCTGGTTTTGTAGCTAGTCAAAAGGACTATCGAAAGGTAAAAATCCGAACTCGATAGCTATTAATATTAGTGATTTATTAGGAAAATACTGATGCCTGTATCTATCACATATCTCTTATAGATTCATGAGGTTGCTTACGATCGTAATCCTGCTAGATACAAACGCAAACTCATTCAAAAATAACTCTTCTTACCCAGTTTTCCAAGATAAACACGAATCTGAACTCAATTTCTGTGATTTCTAAAGATATTATATCATTCTGAGAGTAGAGTCAGTAGTCACCGGATAGGGTCGCATCCAGTGCGGTCCATGCTAACTTAGCACGCCTGTATTTTCTCCTTGCAATTTAGTGATAAAAAGAACAAATTGAATATACCTTTTTACTAAAGCTGGATAAATGAATTTATCTCTAGTGTACAGCAATTATCAGTTTTCAAGACAAACTTCCCAATAACGTCATAAGTTCCTTAAAGAAATTTGAAAACTGTACAAACTTCTCGGTTGGGATCGGTTCGACTCGGTTAAATGCTAATTCGGTTCGGTTCGGTTAAAATTTTTAAAAATAAAAATCGGTTCGATTCGGTTAGCAATTTTTTCGGCTCGATTCGGTTCGGTATAAAAGAATCCTTAACCGATCGCATCTCTGCTACACGTACATCATACTTGAAAACAATTTCTCGTAAGTAAACGAATATTATTTCAATCATAAACAAATCCTTTGGCAAGTTCAGTGGAGTAATTTAGATCTTAAGTAGATTCTATCATTTGTATCTGTATTGAACTTTAGTTTTTTATTACTACATTGATTACTAGTATTCTGTTGTCTGGGTAACAATTTGTCTTGATTGAATCGATAGAGTAAAAAGTAAGAAAAAAAAAGAAATGTGTGTCATGCAATTATATTTTATAAGCATATCTGTGTCTATGACAAAGCGATAGAAGTAAAAAAGAAAAGGAACGAAATGCTATAACGTTTGTTCAACTTGAAAAAACTTCTCTATTCTTGTTTCGTTTTTTTTTGTTTCCACTTTTGGTTGCAACGCAACAAACATACGAAATAAGCCCTAGTGTGTGTACAACAACTCCGGTGAGTCTATGTTGTATTTTGATGCCTAGTGTATTTTAGATATACAAATCTTTCTTTGCACGTCACAAAAAGATTTGCTTTAAAAACAAGAGTAGATAGGTGAATGTTTTTTTTTTCTCAGTTATATTTCACAAATGGCAACGTAAGAAAACGAGACGAGGTAAATTGAAT
This sequence comes from Rotaria magnacalcarata, assembly GCA_900239745.1. Lineage (NCBI taxonomy): Eukaryota > Metazoa > Rotifera > Eurotatoria > Philodinida > Philodinidae > Rotaria > Rotaria magnacalcarata. The sequence goes on along the minus strand of OENM01000350.1, from coordinate 41,156 downwards.
TGTTAAGCAATTCTATAGTATTTTTAGTCAAACGATGAATACTATAACGTTTCCTATGTGTACTTTGTTTTCTACATATTCATAATGATTCTATTTTTAAACGGAACTTTTTGCGTCTAATGATTTCCTTTACATACGAATCAAAAAAAGTCAACTAAAATATGTTTTTTTCTTAATCTAGATTCTTATTTTTGATCATGACAACAACCGGCAGTATAGATGAATGGCGAGGAGACAGTCGCTGTGGTATATGTAGACAAAAAGGTATTTTTAAATGTGAACATGATACACCATATCGTGATCTATATTTGGGCGTATTCGATCCCAAAACACCAAGAAACATGCTTATCAATGATGAAAAAACTAAGAATTCAAATGGAGCACATAATGAAAAAGCTAAGAATTCACATGGAGTACATAATGAAAAAGCTAAGAATTCACATGGAACACAAAATAATTCGGCAAGCAATGGCGGCGTGAATGCAGGTCGACCAGCGAATCTCAATGCCGACGGTCAACTTCACCATGGCAAAAAGTCAAGAAAACCAGTAGCGACTAAAACACAACCAGCGAACACATCAGAACACAATAAAAACAAGAAAAAAGGATGCACTATTCTATAAAGACTTTATTATAGTTATATATATTTATTTACAGCACGGTGTTATAAATGTACGGTTAAATTTCGAAAAGAAACTTTACTTTATTATATTAAGATTTCTATGTGACATATTATCATCAAAACAACAATAATAGCAATAGAATTTATATATTGAAAAGCAAGCTAATCAATGCATTGACAGAATAATGCTCATCTAAAGTCAAGTGTTTAAGCTATTGCGCAATATGAATTTAAAAGAGAGTTCGTGTCAAAACAAACAATCTTTAGAGTATTTTCGTTAATAAACGAAATGTTCATTGCATGAAGAAGAGAAGTAAATCTATAATTTATGCTATTGAAGTCAAAAGACATATTTACTTAGGGATATTTGACGAAAATATTCAAGTAATCAAAGAATGAATTAAAAGCTGCATTACTTGTCATCAAATCGAGTCAATAAGTTGTCGAATTCTATTCAGAGATTTGATTTCAAATGAATGAGTTTAATTTCAAAGTTGAAAAAATTAATCAAATACTTGGCATTGTATTTTTTGTGTCTTCTTGTTTGACTGTAGAAGAATAATTAGTTAATTTCTTTTTTCCTACATTAATATGATTACACAAGAAAATTACGACACTATTGCCTGTCATACTAATCGATATGAGGTAAAATTCCTATATAATTCCTATTCGACAGAACATAGAGGATTAAAAAACAATTCGGAAAATAAATAGCATTGTCGTCAGCATTCCACAAGTAGCCAAGGACATGTATAATAGTCAAATAAAGATAAGATAAGGGAAAAACTTTTCTTTTTCTAATAAATCATTCTCAACAATGACAGTATACATGTATACAATGTTGAGCATCAGTTGAAATAGAGCTCAATCGTTTCGTATATCAAATCATATATAGAAAAACGAAAATTTCTATGTTTGACGACGAGGGAAGCATTATCATATAATCTTTTCTTTTCTTTCGTGTAATAATACTTGTCTCATGTTTAATATACGACCTTCTTCTAATCTCAGCATATTTGACAATAGTAAAATATGATAGTTTATTTCTCTCTCTCTCTCTCTCCTATTGTTATAATTATTGTTTGAAATAATTTAAAATTCCGCGTCGAAGAATGTTATACAAAGCTATTAATCTTTTGTATGTAAACTGACCATTCTTATTCATTGATCTATATGAGTGAAAAGGATTCGCACATTGATTAGTGCATGTATACATATGAATTAAATTTTAGAACAAAACAAATTATTCAATATCGCTCGTCTATGTTCGAAAACAGAGCAAATAAATCTTGTCTAGATTAAATTACTCCATGTCAGTTTTCTTTTTCTTGTCATCTTAAGAACAATCAGTTGCCTGTTCCGCCGGCAAAATTAATACTAGCACTTTGTTGCTACAATATTGATTGTGCACTTGGTCTTGAACTGACAACAAAAAAAAATATCATTTGTACTTATTCTCAGTTACATTTATTGTCTATTTAACATAAGCGTATTCAAATTCAATCCATCCGAGCAGAAGTAAAATCCTAATGTTCTATTGAGCTATGCGATGAATTCAGTTTTCTTTACATATTGAATGCTTTCAATAACAACAACAAAAAAAAGAATCATTTACATACGACTTTGATATAACAAAAAAATGGTATGTTCAGTTAAAGTGTATAGCTTATGTTAGTTGTTTGTGATGATAGGTTGCTCGTTCAATTTTTTCCCTGTTCTATGAGGCATACTTGTTTTCACATATATTCATACATCATCGTTCATCATTTAGTGAAATATGTTTCTTTCTCTTTTCGCCATTATCCACATAATTAAAACTTATGAATACAAAAAAAAGGGGTTCACTAATGATATGCAGATCTTTGCATGTACTATTTAGTGTTATTTATCGAACAGCATGATGACGATGATAGCCAACATATACGAGTGTGTATATGGATAAAACAATGATGGACAATGGTTTAGTAGTTCTGACACCGTTCAATAGTGAACGATAGAAAAGAAGGAGAAAGAAGCGAAGATGGTTGTTAGAGGCTTTCTTTCTCATTCTCATCAAAATAATTAACTATAGTCGTAGACGACGACGACGACCTATTTTTATGCACATATGTATTTATATCGCGTGTTCTCGCATCTCTTTGTCTTGCATTATTGGATATTGTTGAACGGCGAAAAAAAGGAGAAGAAGTATAAGAAATGAGAAGAGAAGAAGAGACAAAACGTATGCATATACAAAACTCCGCGAATGAGCGCATTTATTTGACCATTACTCGAAAGAGACATAAAAGAGAGCAGGAGAGGGAGAGAGAGAGAGAGAGACTGATTCTCTCTCTCCTTCGCCTCTCATTTGTCCAAGAATAAGTAAGACATAGAAGCTCCGAAGCCCCATTAACTTTTTACCTTGATTCTAACAATCACAATGCTAAGATACAGATGCTAGAATGTTCACATGCATTTGTATTGTCTGCGTTTGCTTTTTCTAGATTGATTAGTTTTTCTTATTGGATACTGTTAAGTTTTTTGTCTCTCTCTCTCTCGTTCAAGTATTGCCCATGGGCATATCACATATTTGTTAATTCCGCATTGATTATGTAAAAGTTTGTCGACTATCGTTACAGAGTCAAATTTACTTTTGTACAAAAGAAACAAACGACTTGAACACTTAGTAGAAAGAAACAACGTTGCTCACTTTTTTTTTCCTATTGCAAATCACGCTTACCTTATGGATTCATTTATTCTTTGTTTTATTTTAGACAGACCGACGATGTTTATGTGGTTTATCCTGTTGTTTATTATTTCCTATGCGAATTCAATTGAGTTTAATCCAAATGAAATCAAAGCAACAGATAAAAATGCAATATTTGTTATCTATCCATCTTTATATTTATGCAATAATGGTTCATTTTCATTTGAATTTCGTACAAAAACAAAAAATGGTCTAATTTTTTATACGTACGATAATTATAATCTCGATTCCATTCTTGTTTCAATTTATCAAGGGAAATTAATCGTGGAGCAAAATTTTAGTAAAAATAAATCCTATCAAAAATTTGACCAATCAATAAATGACAATAAATGGTATAAAATTGTATTCAAACGACGTTCATCGTTAATTACAGAAATTGTTCTCTATTCTGTTGCCTTACGAAATGTTGAAAATCGTATAATTAAAACGAAAGTTCTCAATTATTCACCATTTACATCATTGAATACAAGTTCATCTGTTTATATCGGCGGTTTACCATTCAATATATATAAAAAAGAGCGTTTTTCAAGTGAATTTTTATTTCAGTCCTATCATGGATATGTACGTAATCTTCGTTATGGTATTTGTGGATGTCCTGAACGTATTCAACATCCAATTTATTCATCGTTATTCAACAATTATCAATCTGAAGTGTGTGAGCAACAAACATCATTATGTTCAAGTTCATCGTGTGAATGTTTAAATGTCGACGAAGAACCAAGATATCAATGTGATTGCAGCAATAAAACTTGTAGCATTTTAACTATGATGAGTAAGTCATTATGTTGTAAAACAAAAAGAAAACATATTAGCAATGCTTACCTAATCTAATATCGTGTGAAAAGCTAACCCTGAAAGACATCAGCTGTCTAAAAATTCTTATCGGTTTTGTTTTTTATTCATATCAATGATGAACGTATTTATTAGTCTGGAACATGCCGATAATCCTTTTAATAGTATTCATCTTCTTTACGCAACATATTATATTTCATTGTTCCGCTTGTATACACGTACACATAGGCAACATTAAACAGAACAAAGCGCTTGCGATCAGCCAGATGTAGAAGATGCTATAGGCATCACTCCTAATGAAACACTTCTTGTTCGGTCAGCCATCGACTCAGTCAGCTCGATATGTTTACATTATGTCTGCCCGACTAAACGCCTAACACATATACGCATACGCTGATCATCTAACTGACCTGTTGTTGTTGATGGTGGTGGTCGTGTCTGCTAATGAACGTTTATTAAAAGCAGTATTGCTCACTCGTCCTAGTAATATACGATGCAATCTATGATTTATAATCATTTCCACCTAGACTAGTAATACTAATCTTTGATCTGTGGCGTTAATTGTTTTGATACGGTATTCACGCACAAGCAGTTGAACTTGTTCGCGTGTATATATTCATCAAGACAAAAGAAAGATAATGAGAATGATCGCCTGTCAATATATTTGATGAAACACACACACACACACACCTATGTTGTCAAGTCTTTTTTTTCTTCTTTTTATTGAACAGTCTATGATTAAAGTGTCCACATATTCTATGCAAACGTACTAAGAACGAAGATTTGCCCGAAACAAAAAAAATAATGAACACTTTGTATATAGCTGTATATATATATATATATATGTGTGTGTGTGTGTGAACAAAGAGCAGATTGACTTTCGAGTGCGTCGTCTTCTTTCACTCAACTTGCAGTAGAGTAACAAAGCTAAACTGTTTTCGTTCTCTTCACAGAGAAGATCGAAAGATGAAGGTGAAGAGAGCAGTATATGCTTTTGAATTAAACGATCAAGTAAACAATTGAAGGGGGTCATGGTCCTGTTTTTGTCTACATAAGACATGCATAGGAATGAAGCTTAAGAATGATTGAAAGAAAACTTAGAACGAATCAATGCGTATATGATTGTTGTCCTCGGTCAATTAATCACTACGTTGGATATACCTATATATATATGAATGTTAGTTGATAATAACCAATACAAAATGCTTACGATTGACATGGACCACTGACTGTGGCTTGCTTTGCTTCTTTTTCTGTACGCCATTCAGAACGTTTGCATATGTCCTTATATGTTAATCGCTTATGTAATCCTATGAAAAGAATTAAAGAGACTTTTCAATATCCGTCAATATTTTACATGGTTCAAAGAAATTTGAATTCTAATCATAAATATAAATAGTAGAGCGGAAGACGATTTTGTACTGAAAATTTTTTTTTATCATAATTTAAATTTATCTATTTCAAATAGAGAATAATGTTTAAAACAACTTAGTTTATCGGTAAAATATACTCGGAAATAATTGTGAATTTAATCTTGTTAATAACGGAACTGACCATTAGCATAGCCGATGGCTATTCATAATCGTTCATGTAACGCTCTATTGTCTACTTTCCCATGTTAATATATTGTTAGTTGAGCAGAAAAAAAGGAAAAATCTTTGTTCATGTCGGACTACAAGATTAGTATATAGTTTATGTAAATCATAGAAAATAACTTGCGGGGTAAATAAACAATTATAGTAACAATTGAGAAATGATCAGATGTTTGATAAATGGTATTTATTATGTTTGCAACAAAAATAAATAAATCGAGGAGAAAATCTCTGAAGCAAAATATTGATTAATTTTATATTTAGACAACAATCTAATTAAATATGAAATTGATTTTACATCAGTTGAATATAAATCCAAAAGTGCTGAATTATCATTTACTTTTGGTGCAAATCCAAATAATTATAATGTTGTTAGAAAAAGTTCGTAGACAAAATTTTGCCCGATAAAAATATATACAATGTTTGTTTTTTTTCTGTTGTCAATTAGATATTCAAACAAATTTTAATGAGAATAATCTTATTACTTTCTCTCCTATTCATAATCAGCAGGAAAATTGTATGTGGGATTTAAGTAGATGCTCGACAGGTAATGGTACAAAAACAAAAACTTTTGATTTAAAAGGTTTTTTTTCGTGATTTTTAGAATTAACCTTTACATTTATTTTTTCAATTGATCGTATGAATAGTTCATCATCTATTTTCTCACAATATTTTAAAAATGATGCATCACTTCATATTAATTTTATTGTTTTAAATTCATCATCACCAAGTTTACATTTTGATCTTTGGCTACCATTTAATCACGGACTTCTACGTACACAAATTACTGAATTCTCTTATCAAACACCGTTGCTCGTCAATCTTATTTATCGTTCGCCATCATCCTTATCTGTTTTTCTTTTTGGCCAACTTGTCGATTATACAATAAAATCAATTTTTATTCAACCGAACAAACCATCGTCGTCATCTTCGTTATCTTTTAATACATACGTTCAATTTCGCTCGATAACGTGGTCTTATCAAAAGCAACCATTTGGTAAGTATTCAAGGTTGAGATTTTAATTCGTTTTCTAGCGGAGAATTTATTTATCACCATTAGAATGTTGTGCATTTATGCACAATGATGAGCGTTTAAAAAGAGACGTTAACGATCTCGATATGTGCCAATGTAAGTCTTTAGAAGAATAGAATAGTATCACTAATATTTAGCACTACTCTTACGTAGTTATTATTTGTATTAATCAAAAAACAAAAAACGCACACACACACACACATTAACATAGAAATATTTGAATTCAAAAGTGTAGTGTTTCTTTTAAACATTTGCTGCGCACAAGTCGACTGATAAATGTTTAAATAATGATGCATGTTTAATAAGAATATAAAGAGAAAAAAAATTAGAATTTAATTGTAACTATACTTGACAAGCATCTGTATATGTATATGCATATGCATATGTTGCGTGTTGAGAACAATAAATCTTCATCTATGCAAGATGAAAGATGATCAAACATGCAGCGATTAAAGATAGAATGAGACAGTTTTAGAATCTCCCACATTCTTACATCATTTTTCATGATTATAAACTTGAGCAAGCTAGTCATGTTAAATCAAGTACTTCCAACGAATCGTATTCTTGCTTCATCATTATTTGTTTCTCAAGCGTTCAATTATCTATAACTAGTTTATCTAATCATCTAGGTAGACGTATTCATTGTTATCTGATATTATTTTGGAATGTATAAAGAAGAAATGATTGCATCTAATGAGACATAAATTATGTGACCGCAAGATTGAGCTAATCGTCTGCTATCATCAATAGTAGTGCAAATGGTCACTTGTTAGGCGCATCTAGTGATCTCATGTTTTCTCCTTGATCAATTTACTTTCTAGTTTTTGACAAGACAGTGCTCTTTCTCGTACCATTGGGGAACCTCTTCTTTTTTTCTTCTTCTCACTTTTTTGTTTTATCCTCATGAGTACTCTTATATAATATAAAGTATGCATGTAGTTTGATGTCTGTTTGTTTGTGTCAGAAGAAAATTGAGATTTTACATGTAATTTGATGCATCTTATCGGTCTTCTTTTGACAAAAGAAAATTGGTTTTATTCATTTCGAAACATGAATTTCAACTTATAAATATGATTCAGCATTGATATAAAATAATAGTTATCTCAATCATGCGACATATGTATTCACACTTTTACTGATCTGATACATCTCATTTATATACGTATATGTATTCATATATATGCATATATATATATACGATTTAATTGTGCACAAGTGCGCGCGACGTCGACAAAGGTTATACCTAGCATGTGAGAGAGAGATTAGGGTCAACGCAAACAGAGGTGTTGATACTCAATATATAAGGCCTCGCGAAACACTAATATTACAGTGGAACCATTTGCTTCTTTCGACCGTAGCATCCGTCTCTCTATGACACTTACTATCTTCCTTTTCTTGTTCCGACCGGACAGACAACTCAATGAAGAAGAAATCATGCGTCAGCCGGCGACGACTAATTTCACTCTTGATGCTCACGCTCTTTTACTCATGCAAAATACATATATATATATATATGTATTTATGCATATACACCCAGTGTGTCGCCGAGACATGAAGACGACAGACACGGACCGATTTTATACTGCTGACCACCACCACTACTACTACTACACCATTGTTCTTTTTCCTTCGACAACGCCGATACAATTTTATTTTTTCGCTTTGGACCAAATAGAGAAAAATTTTCTCTTCTCTTTTCTCTTACTCATTTCTTTACTCGTCACTCACGCAGTTCAGTCTCATTCTCTTCTTCCATCCTCATCATCTGCTCTCATCCACCATCTATATATATATATATATATACTGAACAACAGAAGCGATGGTGAACTATGTGTATAACTCACACAAGTTTCTATATGAAAGAGCAAGAAATCTTTCTTCTTCTTGTTCTTCTTCTTTCGTCTCTCTTACTCACTCACTCGCTCACAAACTCTTTGTCTTTCTTTTTTTGCGTTTTGATGTGATGGTCATCGACCAGCCTACACACTACGATAATGAGAGAACGAGAGACTGAGAGATAAAACATTCATATATTTTTCTTTTCTCTCAACATAGATGCGCTCTCACACATCATTCATGTGTACCATGTTAAATTCTTTGAATGATCAATATAGACTAATCACGAATATCATCATTAAATATTTCTAATCAAAGTCTATGTCGTTCGCAAAACTTTATCCATTTATTCTTATTTTATTTTTCCTTCAATTATATTTATGTCAACAACAATATTTAAAATTATTGAATGACGATAATATAAATAATACGTCATCATTCAATGAGACTTTTACTATCGGTAAGCTCTTGAAATGCGACATACATATTTTCATATTCACACATGCTTAAACAAAACAAAAGTTGAACTAGAATATTGATGTGATTATTATTCTTTGCACTTATCGCTACTAGTTGAAAACTAATCAGGCGAATGACTAACACGACTCCTATCATTATTCAAATCTTATATTTTATTTATAAATAATTCTTTATGTCTAGGCGGTGCTCTTACCGAAGCATCATTAGGCAGCAATCGTTTGATACCTAAAACGATCAGTGAATATCCATCGCCTGCCAATGTTCGAACCAAATATACAACTGACGAAGAAGATTACACACTATCAGAATCAATATCTTTTTCGCTTCTCACTAATCAACAAATATCTCAAGCAACAACAATTCTCTCTGGATTTGCCTATGATAATATTTATTATGTATTTGATATTGAAGTGAGTTAAAATGATTATAGAAACGCGATGATAGAAAAGTTATTTTGTAATTTTTGTTTTGTCAGGATGGTAAACCGAAAATTATTTTCTCACAAGACGATCTTCCTGAAGTAATTCTAACGAGTAAATCTACTAATCAAATGATGATCAACGATGGCAAATGGCATCGATTGAATGTTCAACGATTGGATAGAAAGGTAATTATAGACCCGGCCTTTTCTTTTGTCTTCGAGAGAAAACTCCTTTTCTTCTTTTTTACTCTTTTCTACAGCTACGATTCGATCTTGATAATGTTGAGCAATCCGATGTACAATTGCCTGATGGATGGCAAACAAAGACAAATATATTTATTGGAGCGGAATTAACACCCGTTCCTAATGGGAATTTTAATGGAAAAATTGGCGATGTAAGTTTGATAGATCAATACCATATCTATATATATATATACTAAATAAAAATGCATTCAATATTTTAAGTTACTCCATTAATCTTAATTACTACAAGTTTATCCCTATAGACGTTCGCTATGAGTTTGTTTTACTGAGCAGCTCAATTAAGAAGCACATGTAAACGTTTTGAAAATAAACACCTCGACATTCTTTGTTGAACTATAAAAAAAATCGATTTCATATAGGACTTCGTTCATCAACTGTTTCTTCTTCTTCTTCTTCTTCTTATACGTATGTTTATCTAAATGAAGCTGAGAATAACAGTAGTCGTCCTATTCTCTCGTCTCTCGCTCTCCCTTTTTTCTTGTTTTATTGCTTTTGATTAGTTCAAATGACATAATAAAATGGTAGAGATACGATCGAGTCATGTTTTTCTTTCGAACTGAACTCAGTTGAAATGAAAACATATTACAAGTTAATGAATGTATTAGTCTTATATCTATGTATAGTGAGAGACCTTTTATATGTATAAGCCAGGGGTCCAATAATTCTGGTTGGCTCATAATAGACTGTAGAACCCTTAAGCTTGTCTATGTGTGCCTATCCCGCTGGCCTATTTGGCCGTCGCTGTCTGTTTGTTATTATGATGATATTTGAATCCAAGTGGAAAATTGTCTTGATAAGAAAACGCAAGGAAATTACGTGAATGGCAGTAAGAGATTATTATGAACGCAACACTTTTTTATTAATTCCACGTGCTATAAGAGTATGGATAAATAAGAACTATTAACATTTAGAAAAAAAATTTTTTTTGATTAAGAAGCTTTTGAACCACTAAGTGAATAGTGTAGATGCTTATATTAAAACATTTTTATGACCTTATAAATACGAACGAATGGGAGTAAATGGACGGTCATCAAGCGCATTTTTGACAAAAGCTTTTTTTCTTTATGGTCGAGAAGTAAGATCTGTTCGAACAGAGAAGGGCTCTTGAATCATTCTATTCAAACAACTTCTTTTTTCGTTCACAGTAAATATGTACCAGTCACTCTTATTAAATCATTTTATATATCGATTGCAACACGTTGAGCTTTGAACTTTGTGCTAATATAGTGGTCTCCTACCTTTAGGCGAAATATAAAATAGCTGAACATAGTTATTAACCTAAATAATCCGAGCCGAATGTTCAAAAGTTCAGGTAGAAAGCGCAAACAATTTTGCAATTCTTTGCGCCCACAGCTATTTTCACTTAGCCAGCATGAAAAATTGATACACACGAAAGCACAACAGTTGTTTATTAAAGTGATTTAATACGCATGAATTGATTTGGTCATAGTTTCAATACAGTAGCGTTCACACTTCTTCTTTAGAGTTAAATCAATACAAATGGCATTTCAATCGTCACATTTCCTTATGAAAACAAACAAAATTTCTTTTTGTTATTTATTGAAAACTTTAAACGGCATGCCTAATGGCTTGTTTAGACTTATAGAACATGTCTCGGTATCTATTTCATACGAACAACAAAATTTTAGATTAAAGAAAATTGATATGATTAGATCGGTATTTTTCATAGTCTCGAACGATGAAGATTAGCTACTAGAAAAGAAAACAGTATATACTGTAGTGCATTATTTCTGGCAACTGAAATGATTAATTCTTTCATATTTTTATAGTTATGTACAAAAGAAAAAGAAGAAGACCAATACTAACATTGCAAAGGAGATGATTAAAAAAAAGATGTCATTCATCTGTGTAGAATAGTGGCGTAAGCCAGGATGATACACGCTAAGCCCTTTCTCCGACCCGAGGGTCCAATCACGATAAGTAGTCCATCATTAATATTATGAGAGGTTTTTTCTTTGGCTGTCATAGTCGACGCTACTTCTGCTAGAAAATTTAATTTCTCAAACACATTTTGTTTAGATTATGGTCGGGAACACAGGACAAGCAATAAATCTTCGCGAAGAAGATTTAACAGATGAGAATGATGAAAATGTAAAAGACTCAACAACGCCTACAATTTCATCACAATCATTGTCCAATGATAAAGTGTTTGTTGTCGTTGACATGAAATCGTCTGATTCGAGTCAAACCATTGGTTTTCTTCCTAATGATAACAACGAAATAGTTATTCCATCGCCGACTAATGCACAATTCAATAAATTAGTCTTTTCATTTCGCACACGTTCGAATGTTAGTACGCTTATGCAATTCGATCAAATTAGTTTGAATACCGACGTTGACGGTTATTTAGCATTAGTGATACGTGATAAATTAGCGCAACGCATTCTATTAAATGATGAACAAAAACCTATTAATGACGGAAATCTCTATACGGTTCATTTACAACGTACGGATAAAAATCTTGAAGCCTGGATTATGAAAAGTAAAAGTTTTAAACCCAATAAAATTTCCGTTGAACTTTCAACATCAAAATTGATTATCGAAAATTTTATATTCGGTCCACGAAGTCAATTTACAGGCTGTTTACAAAATATAACATTTAATGATCAATTATTATCGTTTAAACAATTATCTCTAAATCGACAACAATGTCCATCGAGTAGTATTGTTTTAAAAACGGCTGAAATTCTATCATATAACGATATTTATATTGATCAAATTATTTCTTTTAAAGAATACGATCGTCCATTGATTATTACTTTTGATAATCCTGAAGAATTTCGTATATTTTCTTTTTCGTTTTTCACTCAAGATACGAATAGTATTATTTGTTCATTAGCCGATAGAACTTATGAACATTTTCTAACATTAAGTATTTACAATGAACGCTTATTATTGACCTATGATGATAAACAACGGAAGCGAATGAAGATTTTCATGAATAATTCAATACTAATCAATGATGGACGTGAACATAAATTAATTTTAAAATTAATTAATAAAGACGATTTGATATTCGACATTGACGGAACTGTGACGATGAAGAAATTTAGTAATAATTTTCGTATTAATAAAATTTATATTGGACAATTAGATGGTTTTATTAAAGAGAAAATTCCCGATTTAGATGGAGATAACTTTATTGGATGTATCAAAGATATTATGTTAAATGAAAAATCTACTCTGAAATTAGATCATATTCATCATCTAGCAAGATTAACTAATATCTGTCAATTAATAAAACGTGGACGTAAGTTTAAAATCTATAATTAAGACATAAACAGTTTGCTCATCTCGCTTTAAAAATTTACAATCACCATTTTTCCTCGAAAATGTATAAGAGTTTCACAAAAACAAAGTGAGAAATGTCCTCAGATGTAACAGGAACGAACTGTATAGACGAACCGAACATACACTAGGCACACCTAGAACATCTACGGTATTCGTAGATAATAATTTATCTTCCGGTGATGTGCTTGAACATTCCGGGGAGGACCAATCCGATGTTGTTCATAGGAGCGTCGCCCTCCTATTGAGCGAAAAAATTGCATATAAATGTATTTTATCTCTTGACATTATCTTCAACTATAAAGCTTATAATGAGTTTTAATGATGCATTAAGTATATTTTATATTCAATTCATCACTATTATTATACTTTACTTTTGACAACTTATGTTTATTGAGTAGACAATTTACGAAAGTAAAAAATGAACTCAATAAAAATGTGTATCGAGCAGAATAAGTTGTCTGTTACTTTTTCTTTTATTGCATCGAATAGAACTATCCGTGTTGTATAATCCATGCTATCAAGTCCTCTGATTTTATATTATACCAGAAGAAGAAATAATAAAGCTCGTCGTTTTTTTCTTTTTTTACTTTCAACTGGCCGTCTATTGACTCTAAGCTGTGAACTTTCGAGAGTATTATAATATCGTATCAAGATATATTCGAAACATTGAACTGGCCATTTGAATAAATTCATTTCGAGTTGTTTTTCTATTTTCATATGAGAATAGTTCATCAATTCGACGTTAAGTCTGTAAGAGTACGAAACATATGTAGTGCTCCACTCTTATCAATAATTTCTTAGTATTATTTATCGAAGGACATTTTCTTTTTCTTTTACCTACGCACAACTGTTGCTATCAACTTTCACAAAAAATACTTTACAATTGTCTGGCAAGTTCAAATCAAGGCAAAAGTTAATCGAATAAAATGCATAAATAATTAATCGAACTATAGTACAAAAGATGCTAGTCCAGGAAAAAAGCATTGCACCATGTTGTGAAAGATTATTTTATTCATTGAGAATTCGCAGCTAATTCATAGCAAGCGGAAATGAAATAATTAAATAAATGTATTCTATAAGAAATAGTCACTTCTGTCTCGAAGTCAAAATTCTGAATAATACAATTAGAGACTCAACATCAATTCTATAATCTTATCTATTTTTACGAGAAAGTCCTTGATGATAATCAACGCAAAATAAAAATTTGTCTGATCAAAAAATAAAATTGAAACATATCTTTTTGTTCATAGGGAAAAATGTAGTATCGTATGTAGCGCCTGAAGTGAGCTTTTCAATGCGCGATCGTCGCGATGTAATCGAACTTCAAGTTCAACCGAACGATGAATTTCGCTATTGCCAAATGCCAATAAAAACTCTTTCACCTAATGGTGTTATTACATCTATGTATTCAAATGATGATCAACGTGGCTTAGTTCTATGTTTAAAAGATGGTAAATTACAATTGAAATATTATTCACCAATTAATAAAACATCGCACATTCTCTATAATGACAATCAAACAATTAACGATGGACGGCAACATCGTATTTTAGTTACACGACAAATTCCTGGTGCAGATTCACAAGAGAAAATGCATGTACAAATAGATAAACGTGCAACACAAGTTCAAATACCCGAACAATCGCCGATGTTTTTCGATGTTGTTACTATTGGCGGTTCGTATCGGTTAATGCCAGAAACATCGAGTCAACCGTTCGTTGGTTGTTACGCTAATGTTACCTATAATCGTCATCCATTACTGCCCGACGGCGCTCTTAAAGCTGATCGTTATGATTGCTTCTATCAGCAGGGCACCATGTGTGACCGACAAATACCTTGTCAACAGCAAAATAATCGGCCATTATCATTTTGTGGTCAAACCGATTGTTCAATGGTCTGCGCTCCGCCATCTGTTGACATGGGTAATACAGGTTTAGTTCGTTATTTTTCTCAAATTGGACCTGGTCAAAACGAACAAATTGAAATCACTATTTTTACGACTTCATCTAATTCAACTTTATACGTAGCACGTGATGGACCTACTCAAGTTTCAATTGTGCTTCAGGTAAATAAAGATAAGAACTTTATTTTCTTATCGACATGAACAAACTTGATTCGATCTACCTTATTTTCTTTTTCGAAGAATTATTATCCACGTTTGATTATTCAAAACGGTCCTTCTATTTACACATACGATTTTCCTAGCCGCGTACGAGGTGATCAATGGCATACTTTGCATTGCCAAAAAACATCAAATACCGTATGTTATAAATCATTTTGATAACCAACATTTTTCATCGTTTATTTTTATCTTAATAGCTTGATTTGACATTTGATTATGAAACTCGACGTTACACTAATCTGACAGGATATTTCAGTTTATTTGGTGATAGAAAAATAAATATATGCGGAACTAATTTTTATGGTTACGTACAAGATGTAAGTATAACTATCTGTAACGTAACAACCGCTTTGTAACACTATTATATAAATAATTAGGTGATTCTGGTTGCGGATAATCGCCGTGAAAACCTAATACAAAGCTGTATTCGTAATCCGTCCTTAGTCGACTATGATCCAAGTATTGTTTGGAACAATCGTGCAGCTATACCAGAACGTAAGTTATGATGTTTTTCGACTTCGGTGTGAATCTATGCGTTAAAGAGACAATGAAACTACATATAAATCTGACCGCCAATCATCGATCATTTTTATTCATGTATATTACCTAAGGTGTAATCATATTATCTCGAAATGACTAACGAGTTGCACAGTTTTTTTTTACCCAATTTATGCTTGCATACGTATGCTCATTGAGACACACATATGATATAAATATCCATTGTCAATTAGCATAAAAAAAAAGATGATACGTTCTCTAGACGGGAGACTATTCAGTGGTAAAAGGAAGCCAATATATAATATTCTCTTGCATCATCTTATTTCGGATCAGCTTCTATTCTTTTTTATTGGATTGGTGGTGTTCGCCTATTTTATCGATGTTGGACGTGGTCCAATGATCGATTCTATTTATTTATTTATTTTTTATTATTATTAT
>OENM01000350.1:0-20000 GCA_900239745.1 Rotaria magnacalcarata | reverse complement strand
TATATATATATATATATATTTTTTTTTTCTAAAATTTAGCTGATCCTTGTGCTGGTATAAATTGTTATCATGGAACGTGTCTCGAGGGCCGCTGTACATGTTTAGAAGGTTATACAGGATATTATTGCGATACTCCACGTATGACTAAAACAGAGTTTTGTAATACATACATCAAAATCTATTTGTTCTTTTTCAATATTAGCTACAACACAACCACCGATACTAATTATTGGAGTATCGTCACATCGTCCGCCACTAACAGCTCAAACTGTTGCTATTATCGGTCCTAAAAAAGGTCAATTGATCGATTATGGTCGTCTATTAGGCGGTCGTGCTGGTCCAATTGGTTGGGTGTTGGCTATTGTTTCTGCCTTTCTTCTATTTCCACTTGCACTTGCATTTGCTACTCGTAAATGTGCACTAGGAGCATGTCTACCAGGTGGTGCTCGCGCAGGTTATGTACCAGTATTAACGGGCGCAACGGGTGTAACACAAACTGAAAATGGTAAATGTTGAAAATTACCAATGATTCGTTTCTTTTATTCTTCGTTCCTTTTGTTTTTTAAAGCGCTTTATGCAGGTCCAGACAGCCGTGCGGCACGTGATCTTCAATTAGTTGATCAACGTGCTGATAATTTAGCTTCGTCAGCTGCAGCTGGCTCATCAGGTGGAATGGAAACAACACGTATCGAACAAACACGCGGTAAGCTTAGAAAAAATCTAATAAAAAAACATTTCAATCGAATAGAAAAAGTAATGTTTATCACATTACAGAAATCGTTAGAGAATATGGCGGTATGGATACTGCTGGCGGCGTTTTTCCTAACTATCCAACAATGTCATCGCGATATGGTGATTTTGCACGCGATGCACATCATCAGCAATCATCATCAGCTTATTCTCAACGTAGGAATATGCATGAATATGATTGTTGTGTCGTATTTGATTTCTCTCAAATTGCATGTTTTCCGTTGCTTTTAATTCAGATAATCATATTCTGTACTGACTGTTTTTTTCACTCTCGTTAACATTAGAACATGTCATTGAAACAGATTATCATGCACCACCCGTTGGTGATTTTGGCTATGGTCGGGGTGGCATTGCCGCAGAAGGTTATCGTGATACATTTGACTCATGGGAAGGTGCAGCTGGTGGTTATTCAATGAATGCTATGTTTGCTGAAGGTGGTCTACAAACTGATTATGAATTAAGTAATATTAATTCAGTTAGCATGACGCCAAATGGAAAATACGCTATTGTTGGACAAAGTCAAGGACCACCGCAGATATGGGATGCTGTTGTAAGAGAATGCTTTTTTTCTTCTATTCATAATTAATTTAACGTTTTTATTTTGCTTATTTAGAATGGCCAACTTGTTTCAAGTATGCAAGGCACAAGTTCACATTGTGGTAAAGTTGCATTAGCATGCAGCGGCACACTTCTTGTTGGCTTGGCAAGCGATGGAATCGATGCTCAACCATGTGTACTTCAAGTATGTATTATCAATCGAGAGAGATGCTTTTCGTTTTAACTATTTATTTTCCTATTTACAAAGATTTGGGATGTTAACACCGGCAAACCAGTTCAATTAACTCATCAGATCAAATGTGCAACATTTGCCTTGAGCAACAATTCAAATAATCTTATTATGGCTGGCAATCAAAAATATGGTCGTGGAATATCTGTTGGTATTCTTGATTTAAATAATTCTGAATTGACAAAAGAAATAAAATCTGATACAAATCAATCCTACGGCGGCACACCTTCGTTTATTACTTTGACACCTGATGAACGCTTTGCCATAGTCGGTTGCCCATCTGGAATAGCATCAACAAACTATGTCGTATTCGATTTGACAACTCAACAAGAATTAGTACAACCGCCAACTATAGCCTTAGATTCTGATGCAAAATGTTCAATTGTTTTAAATAATGATCAAATGGTTACTGGTACGAAATCAGGACAGTTAGTTCTTTGGGATATACCAACATGCCAACGTTTACATACATTAAATGATAATGGACAAAATGCTCATCGCGATCGTATCACCGATTTAAAACTTTCACCGGATCGTTCGTGCTTAGTTTCGACAAGTGCCGATGGTACAGGTAAAGTTTGGGATGCAAACTCCAAAGAACTTATTTCAAAATTAATTGGACATAAACGAGAAGTAAATAGAAATACATAGAATTTCCTTTTCTTTTTAAATTGATTTCATTTGATCTTCTTCTTTAGATTACTTGCTCATGTGTATCAACTAATCAATTAGTTGCTACTGGCTCAAAAGATCAAAATGTCTGTTTATGGCGATTACAAACAGGTCAACTAGCGTCAACTATGCCCATCGGAATGACACCCATCGATATACATATGGCTGCGCACAATCGAACAATTGTTGCCATTGGTGACAGAGATGGTGAAAGACAATTATTAATGCTTCGCGTCGTATCTGTACAACGATAAACTTATTTAAACACTCGAATCAAGATTCCTTCTCTCTCTCTCTCTCTCTTATTGACTATATTGGTGCTGCTATTATTATTAAAGAAAACAAAAAAAAACCTTTTACTTTTGCCCACTCTCTGCCATCGTCGCTTCGAACAGTGGTTGTTTTTTTACTGTCTTTTGTTTGATTCTGTTCTCATAGTCACAGTCCGTGTATGCATGTATCTTTGTCCTGCTCTGTTAGCAATAATGTATAATAATAATACTATTCTTTCGCGAGTTTTCTTCTTAAACAAGAGAAAAATAAACAAATTAATTAAGAAGCAACCTAGTTTCCATTCTATTCTCGCTTTTCATTTTTTTTTGGTTTTATTATTAGGTAATTTTATCTCCTCTTTTTTTTCCTTCGCTTGTTTTTTTTTGTCTTATATATGTGAAATGTTGTTTTTTTTTATTTCTTTAAAAGTACTCGTTTATTTATTTTTTTTTCTTTTTATTCGTGTTCATCATCATCACTATATAGAATAGAATTTTAATGATTTTAATGTTGACGTATCAACGAAACAGAGATCTGATCATTCGAAAAAGTTGCACTTCAAATATGTTGACCTTGGCTAACCTTGACTGAATTCATTATTCAGTGGAACTCAATGTTATTCTTGGATTATTGATTGACAAGGAATGTATTATTATCAAGCATAGATGAAAGATGACCTTCATCTTCTGTTAATTATTTTCGTTGGCTGTTTTTTCTATCTTGAATTACAATGCTATTGCTACACACCGATAATTACAGAGATAACTAACGGATATATCGATTGCACGTGAGATAACACGTTCCATTTTCGAAATCTTAATTACGCAATTTCAAACAAGAAAAATTTGATTGTTGCCAATTTGTTGAATTGTGGTTGTGAATGAGTTTTGCATTTCTAGGTTTTGACATATCTTACAAACTCAAGCACTTTTACGATGCCCTTCAATGAAAAGAAACGCTTGCTGTCGTCATTTCAAAGTGAGCTTCTCTATCAGAAACCTTATTTAAACGAATACTTGTATTCTAACGTCGCATTGACTGATATAATCACAATATATATATATATATATATATATATGTATGCGTATATCGATGTATTGCATGACCTAAAATATCCATGATTATGGATGAAGATGAACAAAATCAACATAAATCGTTGTGAAATAATACCGATAGACAGTTACTATCGAAGATCTAGGGCATATTATTTCATCATTGCTTTACTTGATACTCAATAAGAGAGGACTTCATATATGATAACCAGATTGTTGACATACGTTTTATAATCATATGTTAGCGCATGTCATGTTCTATGTGAAAAGCCAGAAATATCGTCCGTAATGTTTAAGATTTTTTCTAGATTGTGTTTCATATAGATGTTTTCCACTGCTATCATTCTTTTTTACTGACCGAGGATTTCAGAATTCTAGCTTCGAATAAAATATCTCACCAAAAAATATTATCCAATATAGTGAAAATGCAATGTAACTTATGCTACATGCAAAAATGATAAAGATAAGCGTCGGATGCAAACTCCTCAATCTATTTTTCTTCAGTGAAATTATCAAATTTCATCTACATTTTACTCTTTTTCTGTAAGATTTTCTTGAAAAACAATCATCCCAATATTTTGCGTGGTCCATGCTTTCTCTATATATTTCTACTTACTAAAAGCGTACTTCGCGAACGAATCAATAAGCCATACCAAATCGAAAGCAGGGTAAATACAATATTTCCTTGACTGATTATTCATCAAAATAAACAAACCTTCACGCTCTAAAATACTGCTTAGTTTAATTTTTCATGAGCATGTTTTGCGTTTACATATACAACCAAAATAATGAAATATGCTATATTGTCATCATGCGACATTTACAATAAACAAAAAACATCATTACATTACTAATGAAAAATTAATTAGGTTTTTAATTAAGCGAAATTCACAGCTTTGAATAAAAATTGAAATGCTTGTTAGAGATTCTTAGAATTTCCTTGGATATTAAATGCTAATTAACTTAGCGAATTCTCCATTTCGCAGTAATTTGGTTTTATGCTGTTATAAGCTTGTTTTTTTCGAGCATGACTATCTAGCTATTAGCATATCAAGTGAATATTTTTTACGATTAATAAAGCACAGCGAGAAAATTTCCCTCTTTCCTTAATCTCAACGCATCTAATCGAACTGTAAATTACTCGTGCTAAACAGCAATCAGAGTATTTACTGTTTTCCTTTCTAAGTAGGGCGTGGGTTTTCTGTTAAATCCACATTATCGCATAACAACAGCGGCATTGCTTGTCATATACGTTTTATACACATTGGAACGTTAAAAACAATTAGAAAATGATATCATCCTGATTTTCAACAATAATAAAATTTTATCATCAATTACTAAGACTTTTTTCGATGATCATTTAAAAATCAATTTCCTTGAAATTTCTTGGATCTGGGTTAGCTGTAGCACAAAAGCGACTAAGTTTTTATTGTATTTGGAATGATTTTCACATCAATAAATAAATAAATACACTGAAGAGAGCGCTAGACATATATAATTGTTCGGTAGGCTTTGTTTTCTTCTTTAGAATTTCTGAAGAAAATAAAGATTTTCATCAAGTTGATTTATCTTGTTCGATTCAATCTTCGTCGTCGAGTAGCTAGAACTCATAGATCCCTAGACCCGAATTTGTCGATCTAAATTTTTATTTTGACAGGGAGTAAGTCACGAAACAAAATTCTGAACTTCGATATGACCATAGAGGTAGACCTAGCAGAAACTGTTTTATCTAAAAACATTTTACCACATTACCAATCGACAGTCCAAGATAGAGCTGGGCATCACCATGGATACGAGTATATTTCAGACCCTTAACGTGTTCAGGTAGTTTTCGAATTACATCGTGGTTCAAAAACTACGTGGACACGTTAAGGGTCCGGAGAGTACTCGTAGCCATGGTGATACCCAGCCCTGGTCCAAGATCTATGTTTCGTAAGCGATCAATCAAGTCCTATTATTAACTATCGTCAACACAAAGAATCTAAATCAATGGAAATGGTCTAATCGACCAACGGTGGTTTTTAGTAACAACCTGGGCAGAGATGCCAACAGGTGGGCCTGCCAGGCCAGATGAATTTTGAAACTGTAGTTTGGCATCATTCGTTCATATGATATTAAACCAGGCTAACAGACTAGATCAGTTCTAATTTAGTGACCTGATTTACATCTTTTGTGTGGAAGAAAAATTTGTGACAATAGCGTTTTTTTATTAATTTTCTATTATGTAGGAGAACTTATTATTCGATTATCGTTACGAAAATAGAAACTAATAGCTGCAGCTAAAATGATTTGCCAATACAAAGCTATGAGATTTGTTGGATTTGAAAAATTAGACACTTCAGTCCAACGATCTTTTTTTTGTTAGCCTGGCAGCTCTGAACCTGGGCTGTGATTCGACCTATATTTCCAAAAAAGTCCTATTTTTTATCGAAAAAAGTAGAAAATTTCCGAAAACCACTTAATTTTGCTGTTATCTTTAGACGAAAAAAAACCTTTTAATGTGTATAATCATGTGTTTTCGCCAAATATTCTTGTATTATAGTGACATTTGTTTTAAACAGTATTTTTCCTTTCGCCTATTTAGTGGGCCGACTGAAAAATTATTTAATACTAAGTACAAAATAGTTCAAAAGAAAAAAGAATTCATAAATTGATCATGCACTAGGTTCGGATTTTTAGTGAACTTTTAGTTAGATATAAAAGCTGCATAGAGATATATATCCCTGGAGAAAATAAGTTTCACTCTGTATTTTGAGGATATTGTTACCAAAAGAAATTATTTTTTAAAAAGTAACGATATATTCTGAAAGCCCGTGAAATTTTACACTATCCTGTGAATATGCATTTTCATTTACACTTATTTATTACAGGAAAAAAATTGAGTTAAAATAAAATACAAAAATAAACTTGTGGGAAATAATAAGCGATGAATGTTGATTATCAGAACAATAAAATTAGGTTGAGACTTTTTGGAAAGTGATGTTCGTAATCTGAAAAGTCTCCTTCAATGATGAGAAATAGTATTTGTTTTTTCAAACCGCATGATCTACTTTATTGTGGTTTAGCGATTTATGAAAAACTTTTATCGTGATACTCAAATTTGCGACTTATTTCAAGAGAAAAAATTACACAAGGATCTTGGCTACGGTTGAACTGTTTATAACAGCTTCATTAAAACGATTTTCGAGCAGAGCAATTAAAAAACACCTAAACAATTGAACAGAAACGGTGTATAAAACGTCCTCTCTTTTTGTCATTAATTTTTTATCAAAAATCCTATATTTTAAAAAGAAGTGCAATCGGAGGCCTGGTAACAATATGCTTGCTTCTTTCAATCGAGCATAACAGGATCTAATTGTAATAAATGTTAGCTTAAGATTGATATATAGATTATTTCGAAGTGAGAGATGGTGCATTCATATCAAACAAGGACCCAAATTCGGCGCACTAAAAATAAAATATTCTAAGAATTTAGGAAGTATGAAATTTATGGAATGAATTACGTTAGGCTTTGCAGAACATCCGATTTTATGTTTCATTCATAAGTGAAAATCTTTGGCAATATACTTTTCTATGACTACCCATAAAATATATCATAGCTGAGAAAAGAGCGCAGCAACCATTTCAATCATTGTGATTCAAGAACTTTAAAATTTTGTTGTTTTTTGTGTCTAAATTTCTATAAAAATCGAAAACAAAAAAAGAAATAATTCTTTTTTATTATACAAAAACATTTTTTCTATCAAGAACATTCGGACTCATATCAGCTTTTCCTTCAGTTAATATTTCGTGTCCAGTTGATGTTATTGCAATAGTATGTTCAAATTGAGCACATCTTGAATTATCCGTTGTACATACTTGAATATCATCATCACACACTTTAACACGACCATTACCCTCGGTTATAACAGGCTCGATAGCAAATATCATTCCTTCTTTCATAATCCATTTCATTTGTTTTTCACTTGGATCAAAATAATGCAATACTTGCGGTGGCTCATGTAATTGTTCACCTAATCCATGTCCACATGCACTTCTAACGATATTTAAACCATTACATTGTCTGATATATTCTTCACAAGCTCGACCAATCGCTGAAATTTCAACACCAGGTCGACATACAGCGATAGCTCGATCACGACATCGACGTGCATGTTTTATAAGATAGAGTGCATGTTTATCAGTTGAAGTTTTACCTATTGTCGGAACAAGATACGTTTCGGAAACATCACCAAAAAATCCATTATAATAAACTGACACATCCAATTTAAGAATATCATTTTCTTTCAAAGGTCTATCATCAGGTATACCATGTAAGGCCATATTGTTCACACTTGTACAACATGAACGAGGAAAATTTTCATAGTTAAGAGGCGCTGGATAACAGCCAAGTGAAATACATAATTCGTGTACTATTCTATCGATGGCATCGGTTGTTATACCGGGTTGAATAGATTCCGATACTCGATCGATGATAGTACGAGCTCGACGACATGCTGCACGTATGCCTTCTAATTGCCATTGGTTTTTAATCAATATTGACGATTGATAGGGTCCATTGACTAAATTGTAAATATGATTTGGTCGCGGGATTTCTTTGGGAACAACACGTGGGAGATTATTGGTCTTGTAAGCTCCACTAGTGATTATATCGTAGGGTTTCGACGATGGATTACGTGCCCTACGAAAAATTGTTCGAACTAGTATTGGTGAGAACAAGAGTTTTTTATTCATTTAGACGTGATCATTTGCTTCACAGCTAGTACTGGTTCGAGTGTGTCGTAATCATTAATATGTGATTGGTTAAACAAAGAAATATTTCGATAGATATCACTATGAAACGTTTGCTTGTATTGGATGAATCATAACGAAGAACAAGAGAAGATATCTATCCTTGATAGAATCGTAGGATAATCAATCAATGGCAACAATATCAAAAGAAAGTCTAGCTCAATTTTGGTTAAATACATTCCCAAATTCATCGAATTATGAATCGATATCATTTTCGGATTCGACAGCTGTTCAAAATCTATTAGAATTCGTATCCGATAATAATGAAGAAAAAAAATTTTTTGACATTATCAATGGTTATTTACAAGAAACACAACCAAGAAAAATTCTTAAGACAGTAGCACCGAAAAAATCTTCTCCAAAACGTCAACGTGCAAAAAGAAACTCTTTAATAAATATTGATCCAAAACTTCTACGATTCAATGTTCATATTGATGTTGTAGAAAATCTGGATTACGACGAAGAAGTTCAAACAGTCGTCGATACAATAGTTGAAGGTATGATCCTATCGCTTAGATAAGTAGTTTATTCAAATTTAGTTGTCTTCTAAGAACCTCACGATAATCTCCCCATAGTTTTTGTTTTTGTCGTGTATTATGATTTTGATCAGAATCCAATTTATGAGTAGAATAGTGAAATCATACAGAGTAATGTACGAGCCGATTTTTCTCTATTACGTAGAACAAACTAGTAATCAGATACGACACATTGATAAGACTATGATCGTAACGCATTGTACCTTTCTTGTTTTAATATTGCAGCTCTTCGATGAACGACTCAGAGTAGTTTTTAATGAGAACAGAAAATCGTTTGTCTATCACCTATAAACGCATTTCCGATATGCAATATATTTATTGTTATTTAGATCGCTCAATAGAAAATCTATCATCAATGCTCAATGAATCTGATTCAAGTATAATTTCAAAGCGTTTTCAAAAATTAATCTATCCATGGCTTATTGATGTTTCATTTCAAATCTCCAATGATATATTTTCTATTATAGTTGAATTAATGAATAAGTATCCCGATGAATTTTTTCTTAATTGTTTCGTTTCATGGCTTAATAATCCACATATATCAACGGATAACATAAATTTATTTCTTTCGAATCTATTTACTCAATTGACAAATATATCTGATCGTTGTAAATTATGTAGTTATCTATGTCAAAATAGCACATGTCCATTTAATGATAATGAATTATGTATAATTAGTAAATGGTTTGATTGTAAAGAATTTTATTTTTCGAATGATTTATTAAATATTTTACCGGAAAAAATTGCAACATCAGCAAAACTCTTTTCAGATAGTTTACCATTTGCGAAAGTTCTTCATAAAGTTTTAATAAGATGTACGGAAAGTAATCATATAATAACGAATGAACAGCGTTTAATATTGAAACAAGCTGTAACAATAAATACAACAATACTTAGTGATATTCTCATCGATCTACTTGATTGATTTATGTTTTAGATGAATAAAATTATTTAGTCGAACAACAAAATATTTTCAATTATTCTAAGTCAATATTCGAGTATTATTGTAAGTTGAAAGTTCTGGAGATTTAATTGTTTTGTTTTTATGTATTCTAATCAGATCTCTTGTCGGTTGATGGATAAGAATTTTTTTTTTATTGTTCTAATTTTCGAGCGTGAAGAATTCTGAGAGAACAAAATACTAGCTTAGACTTTGTTCAATGATTTAATACGAGAAATTCAAATCGATCTAGACCGAAGCTAAGCCGGCGAATTATTTGAAATGGAGAGGTGAGACTTTCGTAATCTGTTTTATAGGGCATGTTGGGAGAATCATGTCATAGAAGAAATTTTCTGATTAGATAAAGTTTGATGAATTGAGTGAAACTTTCTATGGGTTGTAAAACTTAAAAATCACTCAGCTGCAATACTCCGCTACAATTTATTAACAATGGATGTGAAAACGTCGAAGAAAAGCGATTCCTTAGAATATTTCGGAAGCATTGAACTTCGAGACATTCTGCTTGAAATAGATAATTACGCTGCCCTTTCAAGTTAAAACAATTACTATTCCAATCAGTATGAACCTTGCCTTTGTAATTCTTAGTTTTACAAATCCAATATATGTGCGACGATGTTTGTTTATTGAATTTGTAAAAGAAACCATTCCGAATCAGTTGTCAATAAATTTTGTTGGAATCAAGAAAAGATATAGAACTTGTATTAGCGGGCATTATACAGTCGAAAGAATTAAGTGATGAAACTGCAAAAATGAATATCTAAAAGCATGCAAAATATGTAGAAGGCCGTATAGCAATGCTGCGATTGTGTTCTTTGTTCTTTTGTAGTTCCGATCTGTGCGACATTCTAGGATGTTCGCTCACAAAATTACTTACTGAGAAAAATTATTTAGCTAATCATTGAAATTCTACTGAGAAATAGAAAACAAAATCAATATTGTTTAATAACGATATGTCGCAATTTTCGACGTTTTCAATACCTACCTTTATTAAAGGCGATTGTAGAGATCTGAGAGCAACTCAATTGTTTTGAACGCAGACTTATGAATTATGAAATGATCTTTTAGAAGCATGAAAGCTGATGATTTCGAAAATCTACAGTTCATAAGTTAATCATCAGTATGAAACGTCGGCTATTTGTTTTTCGTTTGAGTTTCCTCTCTGATTGCTTTTTTTTATTTTAAATTTAGATAATCATGTTTCTGGTCGCATTTTATTCTATTTGTATTCTTTCATGTTATGCTGGTATTTTGCCAAGCGGTACACAAAACAGTCATAAAGCTCGTGTACTTGATTTAGTAAGAAATCGTAGAAGGTTCATATATTTTGAAATTCTGTCGAACGCTTTTTTCCTTCTTTAGCCTCTCAGTCAACAAGAACATTTTACTGATGCGAATCATGATGAAAAAGTAGAACATAATACAGCGTATGATCACGAAGCATTTCTTGGTGTTGAAGAAGCAAAAAAATTCGAAAAACTATCCGTTGAAGAAAGCACAAAGCGTCTTGGGTAAAAAACACTGAATTCAAAATTTTTATTTAAGAAATTCTAAGATGTTGATACGTTTTAGTGCTCTATTCGATCGTATCGATAAGGATCATAATGGTACAGTAACAAAACAAGAACTGAAAGATTGGATTAAATCGGTTCAAACACGTTATATAACTGATGATGTTGAACGTCAATGGAAACAAATGAATAATGATTCGAATGATGCAATATCATGGGATGAATATGATCAGAAAACATATTATGCTCTATGTAGGATTCGTATAGTAACATTACCTGAAACATAGGGAAAAGCACTTGCGATAGTATTTTCATTGTTTAAAAAATAGTTCAAAGAAATTTTCTCCTCTTGCAAAATCTTAGTAAAAATCATTTCTCTATTCGACTAATATCATTGTAATGAAATTTCGATAAGAGTGGTTATTTATGATGTCAGATAGATAATATTGAATTGCGTTTTGTCATTGATGTTTATTCTTGTGTCTTGCTGTCTATACTATGACATAAACAAAAACAAATTCATCAAGTCTTGTTTGACATTTACGTCCAATGACATTGGTTAAATCGATCTATCGAACATTTTTGCTTTACACATCGATAATGTGTTGCAATGATGTCGAGAATATTTTAAGTAAAATATTGAAGAAACTTGTTTCTGATTGATTGGTACTGATGACTAGACATCGGAGGAGACAAGACAGCATGTAGAAATATAGATACGTTGAAGGCTAAGTGGAACTTAATATTGCCATTATATATCATGGCCAACAGATCTTATCGAACTTTATGATATTAGTTGAAGAATGATCTAATCTCAGAGTATTACTATGATTATCAGCTAATAGAGGTGGAGACTTTTCTTAATAGAGAATTTAATTATCTTTGCCTCTGTCTTCATTTTAATTGATCTCTAAAAACAAATTATCAACAGTGGGCAGATTTCCAAAAAAGGAAATTTCCTAACTAAATATGCATATTTTGGAAACTACAGGGATGAAAAATTCAAGCTTTAGGAAATATCAGAAACTTTCGTAATTACCGCTATATTATTTACCATAAGCGAAAACCAAAATAAAGTAATTTCCTGGAAATTACGGAAAATTCTATATTAATATTGCATAGGTTGAAGAATAAATAGGTATATAGATTTGAAGACCCAACCCTCAAGAATGAGAAGAAAATACCGTAATTTCTGCTAATTCTGGGTATTACTAGAAATTCTTCTCATTCTTGAGGGTGGGGTCTTCAAATCTATATACATATTTATCCTTACACCTATACGATATCTGTGTAGAAATTGTCATAATTTACAGATAATGGCGAAAAGTACTCGAGAATCTACTGTTTGTTTTGGTTCTAATTTGCTATCATATTATTAGTTATTTCCGAAATTAACGGGAAATTTCTTTTTGTATGTGAAGCTGATCTCAGAAATCTCCTGGATATTCTGTTGGGTGACGTTTGAAATTATGGTATTTTCGGATAATTTTCTTTTGAACATAATAACAATTACGGAAGTTTCAAGGAAATTTCTGTTAGCGTTCTTGTGTGACAGAAATTTGGTATTTTCTGAAATTTACTTTTTCGGAAATCTGAACATACCTCCAATTTATCTGAAATCTATTAAAAGTTAATCGCTCATTAATATTATTTTGATTAGATGATAATACTCCGGAACCGAACCAAGTAACAGAACAGTATCTTCGATTACAAAAAAAAGATCGACGAAGGTAAGAATAGTCTAATTTTTTCTTCATACTGTAATATTCATTTATGACGACGGGACATGTTTCTATTAAGAAAAAACTAACGCTCGCTCTAAAAAGATTCCTTTTTGTATATGTTTCATTAGAACAAAATTGTTTTTTGCTTGTTTGAACTAGATTTATCAAAGCTGATGAAGACGGTAATGGAGGTTTAAATAAAAATGAATTCGCCGATTTTATTCATCCCGAACAAAGTCCTCGTATGAAAGATCTTGTTATAACGGAAACCATTGAAGATATGGATGCAAACAAAGACGGCTTTATTTCTCTCGAAGAGTTTCTTCATGACATATGGGACAGTACGGAAAATAATAATACGATCGAACCTGAATGGGTGCAGACAGAACGAGAAAATTTTCTTACTTACCGTGATCTTGATCATGATAAAAAATTAAATAGAAAAGAAGTTGAATTATGGTTGATGCCAGTTGATTATGATAATATTGAAGCTGAAACGTCACATTTATTTCGCGAAGCTGATAAAGATCAAGTAATTGATTTGTTTATTTTTCTCAAAGAAATTTCAATCGTTGTTTTACATAGGATAATCAATTAACAAAAGAAGAAATTCTCGATAAACACGATGTTTTTGTTGGCAGTCAGGCTACTGATTGGGGTGCTGAATTAAAAGTTCACCAAGATCTTTAATAATATCTCGTGAAAATCAAATTACTGCATTTGTTTTGTTCTTTTTAATTTAATCATGTTAAAAAATTTAGTAGTATTGTTTGCTGTGTCATGATTTTTTTTTGCTATGTTATTATAATAAAAGGAAACAGCGATAATGAATAATTTCCCAATAGAATTCAAATATGATGTATCTGTAATGATTGTGAATCAATAGGCCTCAATTTCGACTTCTTTTTTTATTTTGAGAAAATATGACCTAAGATTTATCATGGTCTAAGAAGTGCATATTATGATTGATCTGAAAACAATCGTATCAAAGATGAAAGTTGATTCTATGTTATGATATTGAAACAAAAATAATACACATTTGTCATTCTATATCATTATGAAGTCTTCTCTCTCTCTCTCTCTTTCTATTTGATCGATTATACTCTCAATTATAAAATAAAAAAATGAAGAAGAAATCTCATGTTTACACATGATTATTTAACTCTTCAATTTTGTTATGGATATCTCAACATGTATGCCGATGATTGAAAACTTTCGAGTTTTTTTTTATCGATTTCTAGGTGTTGATTAATAAGTTTCTTTTTCTTATATATACAATAATCTGATAACATATGCACGTCTGTTTCAATAAACTGTGTCAATTTGCCATTATTTTGATTTTTTTAGTGAGTATACATGTCTCCTATCTATCGCTTGTAAACTGGCTTCATTTTCTTTTGTCGCTTTCAGTTATTCGATTGTTCCACTTCGTATGTTTGTGTCGGACAACCATACAACATCTTATTCTAGTTCATTCAGCAAGCACCGAAAGCGCTACCCACATCTTACAACATGCATCCATTTATCATCGTAGAAATTTGTGCACACTTGCTCGGTTACTTTTCGCCGCCTCCAGTTAAGTGACGACATAAGAAGGTAATAACCACTGATTAGGGAAAGTCAAGCATACAATCTTCTCTTCTTTTTTAGATAGAAGCGAAATTAGAAAAAGAGATGGACGAACTGATAACATCTATCGACGATTCAAGGCTTTTATGATAAATTACGAAAGGAAAATTTCTTTAGATGTGTATATTTGTGTAACAACAATATTATACATGTTTACTCGATTTATTTTTCGCTTATAAATTAATGTTACAGATTTGTTGCACCACCAAAATAAAGGTAATAAAAATGTCCGATTAACAATACATGACAAAAAAGAAACAACATAAAGAAAAAAAATCAATTGTTGAGATAACTGAAATGATAGATCTTATTTTTCTTTCGTAACAAAGCGAGAGAGAGAGAGACAGAGCAAAAGAGAAGAAGAAAGCAAGAAAATAGGAAAACGAACAAACGCTGGACCATTTCTATAAATGTTTTGTTCGCTGTTTTGTCTGTTCCCTAAATATATCAATAAATCGATGGCTATGGGCAAAAGAAGAATAGTATTCGATGAGAGCGAACAAGAGAAATGTTCGTCACTAGAAAGAGTTACCGAGAAAGAGCAGCGGAGTTTTAGTACGACCGTCTCTTGATAAATGATTACCATTACAAGCACATAAGTTGAGATAAAGAAACAATAGATATCCGCCCTTTGCTTTTCCGATAGAATAGAATCAAAAAAAAAACATATTGAACAATTTTGAATCATAGAAATCGAATCTTTGAGTATGACATAGATTGAAAGGAGAACATTTGTCTATTGCCCATGAGCTAAATATGTCGGTCTATTAACTGTGCGTATCTTCTCTGGAACGCGACTGAAGATAAATATCATCAATGTCCTATCTCTAATAAAATAGAGGAAACATTTTTCTCTTTCTCTCTATCTCTATCTCATATATTTTTAGATAAGTGACGACTATATACTCTACCATCAGGTAATTTAGACAAATAGTTTGATATATCTATATAACTATCTATCGCACTCTTTCACTATGTATATATATATATACATATAACGAATAAATAATGTCTATTTTTTCTTCTTCTAGATAA
Organism: Rotaria magnacalcarata; assembly: GCA_900239745.1. Taxonomy (NCBI): domain Eukaryota; kingdom Metazoa; phylum Rotifera; class Eurotatoria; order Philodinida; family Philodinidae; genus Rotaria; species Rotaria magnacalcarata. Next base: position 4,282 of record OENM01000350.1, on the reverse strand, counting down.
ATCACTTGTTTTATAAATATTTCCTATTATTATTATATGTATGGTAGAACAACTATCGTTTATATTTTTTAACGAGTCACTTATATTCTATAATTTAACTAATTATAATATTCAAGAGTCATCATCGGCAATTTTAGTATCATCATCACATCCTTACCCAATACAAGTGAATATAGCACTTGCCGTTATTGGTACATTTACATCATTACTAACTATAAGTGGCAATGTACTTGTACTTGTCTCATTTTTTGTCGATCGACAAATTCGACAACCGACGAATTATTTTATATTTTCATTAGCGATTAGTGATTTTTTAATTGGTTGCATATCGATGCCTTTTTTAACGTTGGGTATATATAAAAATCAATGGGTGCTCGGTTCATTCTTATGCGATATATGGTTATCATTAGATTATACTGTATGCTTAGCATCTATATATACGGTGCTTTTAATCACCGTTGATCGTTTTTGTTCAGTTAAAATCCCTGCGAAATATCGAAATTGGAGAACGAAAAAACGAATTATTTTCTTGGTGCTTTTAACATGGTTTGTACCTGCATTGATATTTTTCATTTCAACAATGGGCTATCCTTTGTACAGTAAAAAGTCAAATTTAAGCTTATCCGATCTTCAATGCGAGTAAGCTAATGGAATTTTTCATAGTTTTGAAAACGTTTTGTTTCTATTTCATAGCGTACAATGGAACAAGAATGCTTATTTTAATCTAGGTTAACGATATAATAATCAATCCATAGACCTATCAATAAATTGAATTATTTTCTTTTAGGTTTAACGATTGGTTATTTTTGGGTAACATTATTAGTTATGTTTATACTCTATTTTTTTATTTATCAAGTCGCAAGTGACCTCGAGAAGCGCTCAAAAGCAAACGCAAAAAAAGTGTCAACTATAATAGGTATATCATCATCGAATATGACAAATATCGTAATAAATATGTCACAAAATCATCAACTTACACAAACAACAATCACATCGTCGTCATCGCCGCGATCGAAGAAAATCAAATGTTCACAACAATCGACTCTTTCGTCTATATCAAAATTTGAAACAAGTGTAGATGAGGATGTTGGAAGTTCATTTGTGAACACAAAAATAGCTAATAATAATAGATTATCCAATGGATTTGATGCTGCTAATCGTTCATCGTCAAACTATACTAACGGTGACCGCACATCAGTAGCTACAATAGCTTCAAACATAACTAATTTACTTACTATGACTCGAGTTGGCGTTGGATCAAATAGAATATTAGAAGAAAATCGAATACTTTTACCGATTGCGGAACAGAATAAAACGCCAACATCGACTCCAACAAAGTCAAAGCCATGCAGTCGAAATAGTGGCACTAGTAGTAAAGCACGAAAAGCATTACGTACTATTACTGTTATTATGGGTGCATTTGTTATATGTTGGACACCGGTTAGTTTGTTGAAAATTTTATTTGCAAATTTGAGCTTTACAAGTAAAATATACTTCATCTGGATTCTCTCATTACTATTTTCATGAAGATAGATTTTTAGTCCTAATCGAAAATGCTTACGCACGAATCTATTAGTACTTTAATGGCATGTCAACTTTCACATATCGTCTTCTCTTATTTTTCATGCCCTAACGACGAAAACAAAAGTCAAATATAATGTGTTACTTTAGGGCTTGAGAAATTCTTGCAAGTATTCTGACATGTTATAGTCATATTCAGCAAGCCTTTTATTACCTTCTAAATAATAAAATATAGATTTCCAATTCGCTATTTTGTTTTTCTATTTTTAGTGGCATGTTCATACAATAATTCAAACGTTTTGCAAAACATGTCGTGAGAGTATTGTGTTTAATACATATCTCTTTCATGCTTGTTATTTCCTTTGCTACTTGAATAGTCCAATTAATCCGTTTTGTTATGCACTTGCCAATCGACAATTTAAAAAGACTTATACACGTTTGCTTCGTTGCGATTTTCGACAATTGTAAAAAGAAAAGTGTGCAGGCGAATGCTTGTACGAAGATTAGACATCGTGTTCTTTTTCTCTATCGACTGTTCTGTTTTTTTAATATATACATAAGATAGCTTCATCAAATAATGCGAAACTCATTTTTCTTTGTCCTAGAAAAATCAAAACATGATGTTTAATTCATTGATATTTCTTTCAACAAATAATTTTATTCGATAAAGAAAAACCTATCAACGTTATCATACATATGAATTAATATTGTTCTATCAGTCTGTGACATGCGCGCTGTCAACACTGCAATAGAACTAGTAATAAATCTAAATAACAATCAACTTATAACTATTAATAATAATGAAGGATATGTTTTGTAATGAATAGGACAAGTGTATTTTGTTTCTCAGATTATTGAGGAAACATTTCTACTAGAAAAAAAAACAGTAAATCATTCAAAGGAAATGGTTTTTTTTCCATCAAACACGAAATACTAGTACGAAAAAAGAATAATTATGTAAGATGAAAGTACCATTGATCGAATATGAACATCTTATTCAAACCGATTATGATTATAGAGTGAACAAGTATAATTATCATTCAACACGATAATAATCTATAGGACACAACTGAATATAGGAGGAGCCCACGCGCTCTCCTTCTTCTTTTATATAAATGTACTTTAAATTGTCTGACATCTTAAATATGAAAATAGTTTGCACCACTGAGATAATAACGATTTTCGAAGAGCCACTACTTGATGATAAAAACAGTCATTAGAATATTGTCGTCGGAAACATATCGCGCTGGTGTATTGTCGATGTTAATGGCAGTTTCGTCATCCTATGAACAAGACGGGCACGTTGACTGACTTGTTTACGAAAGAAATGCTCAAGGCTTCGAAATAATTACAAACTAAATTAATAAATTGACGTTGAGATGCGATTTCAACAGATAATTAATAGATTCAACACATTGATTTTACATGTATCTCAAGCATGCGAATGTCACATGGGTAAAATCAAAGACTTCCCTACTTTAAAGGAGGGGGCGTTTAACAAGCCGAATCGGCCTATACTTTAAATTGTTTAAAATTTGGTATATTCCGATGTAGAATTGTACACTGAGTTCTTTTATAGCAATTTCAGATCGATTTGACTATGTTTAGTACGGAGAATATTGGGAATACTACTCTCTTCGACATTGATATTCATATGGTGCAATAGCATGGCGATAAATTTTTACAGCAATGCCACTTCCAGACGAGATTAGTCTCATTAGATAGAGCATTTAATTCTGCATCGATTCCTATACGAACAAGTTTATTCAATAACCTTTTCGCTATATTCTATTGGTTCGATTCCTAACGATTGTAGTTTTTTAGCGAAAACTCTCCACTTTTAGACTCATAAAAATTTGTTGAGGAGTGTTGAAGTAGATCTTTGTTTGCTGATTGATAGCAACGTTTACGAGCTACAAAATCATATACTTCCCATTTTCAACAGAGTTTAGCCAACTAAGAAATCGCATGGATAATATTCAAAAGGTAGGATTTTCTGCATTTTTGGTTACTTTTTAAGAGCTACTTTCGGAGAAAATTACTATTATGACAAAAAAGAATAACACATCTGGAATCAGCACCTAAGACTAAGCTAGTTTATAACTGTTTCTACTTGTTCTTTAAACTTTTATTTTTCTCGAAAAATCCACCTGTGGTATCCCACAGGCTTCAGTCGAAAATGAATTTCATCCAAAACTATTTTAGATGATTGCAATTAACGGCGAAGCATATGAAATCTTATTTAAACGTGAAATTGTGATTATTCGAATTATAAAAGAAAAGTTCTAACGAAATTCATTTTCGCCTGAAGCCTGAGGGGTACGACAGGTGAATTTTTCGCAAAAATTAAAAGTTTAAAGAAGAGTAGAAGCGCTTGTAAATTAACTTAGTCTTGGATGCTGATTGCAGATATGGTATTATTTTTTGTTATAATAGTAATTTTCTTTCGAAGTAGCTCTTAAAAAGTAACCAAAAATGCAGAAAATCCTACCTTTTGAATATTATCCATGCGATTTCTTAGCTGGCCATACGTTGTTGAACATGGGAAGTATATGATTTTGTAGCTCGTAAACGTTGCTATCAATTAGTAAACAAAGATCTACTTCAACGTTCCTCAGCGAATTTTTATGAGTCTAAAAGTGAAGCGCTGCAGTTAAAAAACCTCCAACAGTCAGGAATCGAACTAACAGAATATAGCGAAAAGGTTATTGAATAAACTTGTTCGTATAGGAATCGATGCAGAATTAAATGCTCTATCTAA
>OENM01000349.1:83378-97073 GCA_900239745.1 Rotaria magnacalcarata | reverse complement strand
CATATGCATTAGACAACAGCCTAGAAAATTACAAAACAAATTTGTATTTTCTATTACAAATCTCGCGAACTTACAGCATGAACCTGTTCAAGCTGTCGCTTTTTTAGTGCTTCAGCACTAAAACACGAGAGCACTAAGAGTAGGAGTATTGCAATAAAACACATTGTTGAAGTAATATGATTAGCAGTATGTCTATAAATAATAGTAGCAGCGACAATTTATAGGTATATCAACTAAAGATTCACATCTGTGTTTTTTCTCTTCGGTCTGTCTGCTTGATGGAAAATAATCGTGCAATACAAATTAGCTTGTTTTTTGTTTTTGATAAATGAAAACCAAGATGAAATATGATTGTACGCATTTTTTGTAGTTTTAGTGAAGAAAGTAAGCCTTTTCTCCTGTTGTCAGTAAATGACGTTGACTGACTAGCACAAAAAAGATATTCTTTCTATTTCCGATCAATGAAGTAAAAACAAAAATAGCTTCTAATATAGTACATAAGTCAAAGAGCAAATAGAATTTATAACAAAAAAGCAATATCTTCTGTTGAATGAACAGAAACATTACACGTTCATTTAAACTTGTACAAAAACCAATACATGTGTCAGTTACGTTTGATTTCTCTAATCATTATTTATTTTGACAAAAAGATCTATCAATCTCACATTATGTTTGCTTCTATTCATATTATATTAATAATATATTTTTTTTCAATTTACATTATGTATTAAACAAGTCAAAAGTTTCAATTGATTAGATTTCGAAAAATATCTCATAGATAATATAAAGATCAAACCATTTTAAACTACTATTTGTTTTTATATAGAATATGGTGTGTATGTACGCCTTGCCTCTATTCACGCCTAACCACACCCCTCGATACTTCCATAGTTTTTATATGTAAGATAAATAGTAAATCTTAACTAATAAAATCCAAAGTAAGAGTTTAGTTTTTGTTTAATCAAAATAAATGTATATGTTGATATCTGAATTATGAATAAAAAAATACAAAAAAAAGTTATCTAAGATTACGATAATGTGTTCGTTGTTTCACTGATAGATGTTCAACTGCATAACTAAGCATAATACGTGGCATTTGAGCAGCATATTGGTCTAAAAACGAAGTGAGTACTTTTTGACTGATTCTTTTGCCTGTTTCACGTAACATCCATCCAGTGGCTTTATGCATTAAGGGTTCTGGATCATCTAAAAGTTTCTTTGCAAGTTCAAATGTCGTTGATCCATCTTTTCGCTTTATAAAAGCAAATGTAGCCACAATAGCTGCTCGTCTTTCCCATAATTGAGTACTTGAAGCTAAATCGAAAAGCAATTGACGTGGTCGATCTTCAAGATAAGCACCTAGTAAATGTTCAGCTGATGAATCGACCAAATCCCAATTGTTCACTCGACCACGTTTCAGTGCACTGATATAGAAGTTTGACAATTCAGTTCGGAGATTATCGTCACGAGATGATGATTTACTGGCAGCCAGAAAACGATAGACTAGAATAAATAGTGCAGCTTGGCGATGTTCATGAATGGAACTGTTCAATAGACGATCGATTTCGAGAAGAGGAAGAGCGGGAAATTGTTTGGCCACAATCCGATTAGCAGGTACACGAACACCAATAAATATATCGCCTTCACCGTATTCACCTGTACCCGTCTTGAAAAAACGTTGAAGAGTAGAAACATTTTTTGGATTCGCTTTTTCAGCAAGAGCAGCCTGTACTGCTTCAGCTGTTTCGTTATTCATCTGAAATAAAAATAAGACATATATATCTAGTCGTTGATAGAATAAAACATACATTTCGTGGATGCATAAAATTTTGAAGAGTTAAGATGTATTGTTTTTCAATCAAGTATTGATTAATATATTTACGAAACGTATGCATACGATGCATAAACGTTTTTTCTTACAACGGTAAATTTTCTAGGAATGACTTCGAAATCTTAAATAAAAATCCGATTTTTATTCTTCTTCACAATTAGCAAGCTGAGAACATTAATTAGATCAGTACCCGTTTGAAACACAGTACGAAGAATGATCCATATTCTTTTTTTTTATTGTTTTCAACTTTGACATCTGTACATGGAATTACGCTATAATAATAAGTCACACAAATATTTAGATATGATTTGGAAATCAGTGAAGATCTAGTAAAAGAGAATAAAAAACTGGTAGTCAATGTAAGTAAGGATCTTTCTTTCAAGCCTTACAGTGAATAAATCTTTAATATAATTACGAAATGAGTATAGATGAATCACTGTCGGTTATAAAAAAAAATGCTCTAGATACATTCGTTGTTGCTTAGACCAATATCAATATACTTCAGTTAAACTATCTATATAACTGTTAAAAACAAGTTAGTAATTTTTGACTTATCCAAGCTATTATAAATTTTATTTCTAGACAATATGACTATAAGCTGAATTCAAAGTAGTATAAAGTATACTTCAAAAATCTAGATGGCGTCAAATTCACAACAATTTATCAGATCTGCCTACTCTTTCACGTTCTAATCTCTTTCAACAGTTTACATGAATCACTACTCTTGTTGCTCAGTTATGTAATACACATTAGATGTTTTTGTTTGCTTCAAAGGCGATTGTTGTTTAGGAGTGCTAAATGCTATTTCTAAATGCAATACTGATAAACATGTTTTAAATTTTAATTCTCAACAATAATTTGTTCTTAAAGAAAGATGAGATCGATTTAATGAAATTCATTTATTCCATATTGAAGAATGAAAAGAAAATAATTAACGTTTCTACTCAATTTAATTACATGTATTCATAATATTTTCCTATGTTTGATATTAATGATTGTTTTTATTGTGCTAATCTCTCAAATAAATATTATTAAATATTAAATCTAATGTAATGTTGATAATGATATTGTTAGGTGTTTTGTCAATTATATTATTATATATGCTACTTGTTGGCGTTATAGGTGATTTTGACTCTGTTTTTTCTACTTTGCTATAGCTCTTAATTGATTAATATCACTTGAGAATCCTCATTGCCTTGTGCTGTTTTGTCATTACTTCATATTATGATGAAATAAACATTTGCTTTTCTAATGACTTTGTGTGTTTGTATCGTATATGTGACTCTGAAATGAAGGCAATTTCACTTTGATATAATACAATCATCTACTGAAAATCATAAAAATAAATAAAAGTTATCATCAGCGAGGATAAAAATCAAAGTAAAACGCTCAAAACAATCAATGCGTATCTGTTGGTATTAACCTAAAAAACAATATTTTCATGTGAACATGTACTTTTTATGCACTGAAATGTAGCTAATAGTTATTCGCTTCGATGCTGCACTTATGTGTTTCATTGGATAGCCATTGTTTTGATCATACATAACGATATTAAAAGCTAAACGTAGTTGCTCCAATATGAACAAGGTATCTCTATAGATTGCTTAAAATTGTGGAAAAGAAATACTGAGAAGTCGCTACTTGAAAAAGTTTACGGTTAAATATGTTTTTGCTATTATTTTCACGAATTCGTCATAGTTTCATGATATTTTTGCCGACTTGTTGGAAAGTGTGTTTTGAAATTTAATACTATGTGAATCTCAAACGTTGTATTCATGACAAAACTGGGCTCAGCAATGACTCCTCATCATAGAATGGAAAAACATCTTTTGGAAAAAGAGTAGGATTCACCAATATCTTCTTGATCAACTCAAATGAAACGGGAGTCACTGTTATGAATCATCAAGTCAACTACTAGGAACTACGAAACTTACATTTGACTTGTGTTTAATGTACGAGCCTTCTACTACGAGGTGAATATCATCATAGTTTATGATTTTTCATCTTTGATAAAACTATTGACGATGAAATTTTGTGTGTGAAGACACAATGCCCACCAAAATCTTCGCTTCAAACAGCCTTTATTTGAACATCATTTCATATTCATTTGAAAAATTAAAATTTACTAAAATTAAACATGGAAATTTTTAAATTTTTAATTTATGCTCATCAATGAGAGCAAACGATTTTTTACGTTACTGTTTTGTCATTGAGCTTACACAAACAACCCACACGGAATCATCATGAGAATCACAACATTAACTTTGTCTAGACTAATTGCCAGAGTAGTAAAAATACAATAAAAATACATTAAATTTGACTCTCGTTGTATTTGAACGCACACGAATAAAATAAAATAAAATAAAATTCTAGTGTCTATAGAATGCTTTTTATAACTGAAAAATCATCGAACTTTGTCTTAACGTGAAATTTTCTTAACAAAAATCAACCATTCCATTTTTTTGAAATTTTTTCGTCGAATAAACAAATGAACACACGCGTCGGGTATAAACGAAAACAATGAAAACTTATTGGACAGGAACGAAAACAATGAACATGTGCATTAGACGGGAACAGAAACAAAGAACAAAAAGACATGATTAGAGTATAAATTTTACAGAGATGAATTGATAGAATAGAAGAACAATGACCAACGCTACATTTGAATCATTGCCTAATGAAGTTTTGCTGATTATATTTGGTTATTTATCTACATTCGATCTTTGTGAAGCCTTTCTTAATGTGAAGAATGTTCGTATCGAAAATCTTATTACGTCTATTCGCCATACTTTAGATGTTAGTTTAATGCATTATGACAAATTACGCCAATTTCTAAGCAAAATTAACGAGTATACCAATCGTTCTGTTGCGTTGATAGATTCTGTTGTACTTCATGATTCCTCTGCTTGCACGATGCTGTGCAATCATCTGGAAACAAGATTGAATGATTCTGAAGATTCGAACGACTGGTTTCGATCAATCAAGAAACTTCATATATTGAATTCGAATAGTTACGGATATGGTTTGGTTCAGCCAATATTAAAGCCTTTGGTTTATGGTACGCACACATTAAAGTATTTGCATCTCGTATTCGACCGACCTGCATATTCCTACCCTACAATACTTTCTGAACTCGTTCTTCATCGTATTTCAGTATATAGTATGATATTAGAAGTTGAACAAGGTATGTTGTTGCACGCTATTGACTGAAAAAATAAGATGATTGTCTACGCAGTAGCTATATGATAATGCATGCCCTTAAAAGATATTCTTCTATAATATTGGTTTAATCAAAGATTTTTATTTCATTAATAGACTTGAGGATAAAAACTTGTCAACAGGAATATCTAAAATCATCTCGTTACTAATACATAACAAGTCAAAATAATATTTTATGGTTTAGTAAATAATGAATTATATGCTGATTGTAACTTAATGCATATTGTGATTTGTGTAGCTGCTTTGTTGTACTTTCAAAACATACCATATTTAGATTTAAGGAGCGAATTAAAGATCTTTTTTTATACAATATGTTTATTATGATACATATCAACATTGAACTTAGTTCAGAATACGAAATGAAACAAAATAATCGAAAAATTTATTCGGTACAACAGAATCGAATCAATGTCTCTTATTCATTGTAGTTCTCACTTTATTACGTTTTTATTTTGCTTCTCAATGAAAAATTTATTTTAAGTTATTAAGGTACACAATAAATTTATCCTTGTGCATATATGTTCATATATAGTTAGGCACGACGTTTCATGAGATAGATGATAGCCTATGTCGATTTTGAATCAGTAGACGAGAGATTATTTTATGGGTATAGTTAATTATTCTTGAAGTTATGATAATAAATTTTGTTTAACAAGTATAGGAACAAGGAGAATTAATTCTGCTTCATAATGTAGAACTTAATTGAACTAGCTTTTCTAATCTGCTATAACGATAAGTACTAATATTCATTTTATTAATAGGTCACGAATATTATCCAAACGAGCTCACAAAGGATTTCCACAAAATGCAACCCCTATATTGGCCGAATACTGTCAAACTAACGTTAAGTATTCAACACCCAAGCGAACTTATGCTTCTCTTGAAACGTGATGCTCTGCCTGCACTCGAACATTTGAATGTTACTAATGAGGATATACATACTGTTTTACCATTAAGCCAATACAAACCTGTATCAAATATCCAATTTTGTGAACACGATTTGCGTCAAACAGCTGATGGTACTCGGTTGCGATCTTTAATATTACGCTTTATAACTCTTAGGGATGCTACTTTGTTACTTGGTTCATTGAGCATGCCTTTACTTGAAAAATTGATAATTGTTGATTTGTATGTTCACAGTAAGTTATCATTTGACGCTTCTTTTATCAATTATTCTAGTATCATCAATTGAAATCAATTAGCTTCTTCCTGTATTATATAGATTGAATCATCAAATAAACTTCAGACAGGAAAGATTAGTATGATACACATGCAAAAAAATTTATTGATAGTCTAGTTTTTGCATGTTTTTATTCTTTACCCTAGTCGTAAAAGCTATTATTGTTAGATCTATTTGGTTTCGAATATATACTTATCATATCAGAATACTTATTTTGTTGCTAATACTGTTTTTATTTTTTCACAGCACTAAATCACATTGACGAATTTCAAAAACTTTGTGGCCCAACGCATGTACCTGCTCTCAAAAATCTCTACTTCTCATTTTGTTTTCCTCAAGACATGGAACATGTATGGCGAAAGAGTTCATTCCATCGTAATGGAGAATGGCCTTTTGACAACATTGATTGTTACATAGATGAAAGTTTGATTGCTACTGGTCGTCTGCACGATTTTGCCACGACGACACTATTCATCGTCTACAAACGACCGATCAGTGTCTTGTTACAACACAGGCGAACTTTACATAATCATCGATTTGCAACACACGCATCTGCTCCCATCTTTACAACGCGAAGACAATCACTTCTACTGACTTACGATAAAATAGACAAGCCCGATGAGCTGTTTAAAACCTTACAAGTACTTGCAAGGTGTTCAGTTGATAAACTACATTTGAAATATCGAGGTGACCAGGTAAATGTATGAACTGAAAAGCGAAAAAATATTTATGTTAAAATAGTTTTTGCACCCTGTCCAAAGTGAATTGAAGGAAGTATTTTTCTGATGTTCTCGGTTTAGAGTTAAAGTATAAAAGTGTCTAAAGCATTTAAGGAATGTTTTTGCCTTCAATAGATAACAAAACTATTTGATATACTTGAACTAATTTAAGATACTTCCTTATTCAACCGGTCGAGTCAGATCGTTGCAACTGAACTCAAATTGAACTTACCGTCCATGTTGGACATAGATTGAATGATGATTTTAGACAGTTCTTGAAAGCTATCTTACGCAATTAAATCTATTTTTATGAATTCAGTAATTGTTTCCTCTGATCTTTTTTCTTTACTCAAGGTCTTTCGGTTGAGAACAGTTCGGTTGATATTAGCTTGATGTTTCGGAAGTTCAAAAAGTGGAATCCACGATAGTTCATACACCAAAGTGGAGTATTGCTCGCTAAATTGAATTGCAATAGAATCTCAAACTTCAAAATAACTTAAATGTAAACGTTTCTTTCACCCTAATCATACTGTTCAGTATGTATTCATGAGTATTAGTAAAGATTTTCAAGTTTGCCTGGGACTGAAAGAATTATTTTCAAAGATTAATGCTACTAATAATGTCAGATATATACAATCAGTATTTAACGTGGTAAAAGAAATATAGGACAAAAAATAATTACTGCAATTATTACAATTTTTGGCTATATATATATCTTGAGAAAAAAATTGAAAACGCGTACTAGGAGAAATCAAATTGAGATATCTAAACAAAATTCGTGGAAAACAGAGAAAAGTTCGGATTACCAGAACACGACATACACAACAAAAGCTAAAGTGTAGGGCAACAATTCTGCATTTAATTCATTTTAGATGCTGCACTGTAGTGCAATATCGTGGGAATATGGTTGCCTTTTTTTCGAAAGAGCTATGTGTCTAGCGCAAGCCTAAAAAAAACTCGCGACGGACTACATGAATGCTGTGCTTCACACCGCATTAAAAAGATATGCATTGAAATTGTGAAACACGATGAAAATTTCAGAGCAAAGGGTGTCAGAAAACTTTTTCACTACCTTCTTCTTGAAAATGTTTTAGTTCAATGATTATTTGATGCTATCAGATAAATGATGAGATGCGTCAAATTTGCAAAATAATGGGAGTTGATATTGGCAAAAATCCTTTGATATAAAAAGATCGTAGAAAAAGTTTAGTCACTTGCTTTTGCCTATTTTATATGTATTATCAAAGGAATAGGAAACTAAGTGCTACTGTCCATGATCAATCTTGAATGAGAATTAGTCCAATTCATGTTTGAGAGTATCCTATTTCTTGATGAAAAATCTGACTAATAAACGTTACTATGTCGTTATCTTCATTTTCTTGCTGTGAAAATGCGATTTTATAAGCTTTGAGAACAGGGTGGCATAGATATTGAGAAATCGCACGTATTATTTTCTTATCAAAATCATAAAAAATATGTAAAGAAATTTAAACCAAAAACATGGATGATTAATGCTTATTTTCTTTTTAGGCAAATGTGTCGATGGCATCAAACTGTGCTCTTAGTGGTAACTTGTTTCTTCGTCATCTAAGATCTATGACTTTTGATTTCGAGTTAATGTCAATCAAAAGATCAGCGACTGTAGCTATTGTTAAACAAATACTTGATGTGTCACCAAATCTTTCAGATCTTGTAATAGATTGGAGCGATTTTTGTCATTGTTCACAAACATATTCAAACTTAAAGCACTTGCATCTCATACTAGACCGAATATACCCGGAACCAAAGCAGCATTTTGATGTTCGTCGATTAGCTCAATTAGCACCTCATTTATGTTCTCTGGAAACAAGTGGTGCGAATATTATGCTGGATGAAAATTTAGTGAAATTTGTGTTGAAAATTATTCGTCAATTTGATCAACTAGTGTATTTAACATTAAACAAAAACAGTCTTTATAAATCTAAAGAAAATAAAAAAGTTATATTTAAAGAAACTTTAATAGCAGCTGGTCATAATCGAGTATTTGATTGTAATAATATTCGAATTCAATTTTATACACGTGATGCGTTATATATTTGGCTTTGATGTTAAAACGTTGAGAATTATTTATAATAAATAAATTTTGTACGTCAATGTAAAGATGAAAAAAAAGAACCCAGGTCGATCAACCTGAGCCGTAAACGGCCGTATACCTATCATTCACGGTGAAACACGGCGACCGTATTTTGTAGTCGTTTACTGTTGCCGTAAACGAAGTTATACGATGAAATACGATCGTCGTAAACGAGGACCGTGAAAAATCTCCGTAAACGATCATCGTAACTAAACGCTAACCGTAAATGACTGTCGGATATCACAGTAAACGGTCGGAGCCGATGACCGTAAATGATCCAGAAAACGATTGCCGTTTTTCTATCGTATACTTTTGTAAACGGTCGTTTACGGTAACTAGCTGTTCGCTTAAAGTATATTAGCATTTTTTAGATTATAGTTTACTCAAGCTATCCCATGTAATAAAAACCGGATGAAAATTGGCGGTTAACCGCGGTTTTACCGATCCGGTTACCGGCTCCCATTACCGCAGGAAGGAAAAAAAAACNAAAAGGTGATTTTAGCAGGATTTCTTTGATGCTTCTTGTATTTTCTAGATTTCTCATGATCTCCGGTGCAGGCTGCTTGGAAAATCATGTGAAGTTAGCTCTAGTTGCTTTGGAGAGAGTACTGTATGGAGAGTGCACCGAAAAGATCTGGTGGAAGTATGATTTTTGGTTTGATTTTTGGTTTGATTTTGAGTAGGCTTTTTTGCTGCGTGTAGTCGGTGGCTTTGATTCCGATGGAAATGTGGTAGTATTGATGGCTGTAGTGGGCGCACCATTGATCGGAGGGGTTTTGGAATGTGTTTTTGTTTCTTCAGAATTACGGCCGTATACGGTCGGTTACGATGACGGTACGGTCGTTTACGTTGCAGTGTTTGGTCGTTTCCTGTTTCTGATACGGCCGTATTCGGTTTGATACGGCTTTTAAACGGTTGGGGTGTTCGGCCGTATACGACACGGCGATATACGGCCGTAATACGGCGCATACCAAAACGTTAAAATACGGCCCGTATACGGTCGTAAATTCCGCGTATACGGTCGTATACGTCATCGTAAACGGCCGTTTACGGCCGTATCTATTCATCGTAATGCTCGACCTGGGAAGGATCATCAAATGTGATCTGATGAAACTCGATAGTTCAACTAGAATTCATTTTTTATTTTAATTCGCATAAATGATTGAAGCATTGAAATTGGTCAATCGAATAAAAGAAACGCATTTGCATACTTCGTTTGATTAGCGAGGTCGATTAATGAAACTTTATTGTAATTAGATTGATTTAGACAATGTATTTTTGTCACCATCTCTTGTAAGATTGGTTTTTATTATAATGAACAAAGCGTTCGCAATATATATCTTAACTTTTATTATTACATATTTATTTCACAGATCGAATAGTTAATTATACGTTTTTGATATAACCTGATTTGCGACATTTAATAGTTTTGTGAGAAAATGTATTACTTGCAATCGCATTTGATTCGTATGAGAAATCTTATATCATCATGTTTATTACTATTTAAAAAAAGATGTAATGTTGAAGGGACGTTGTTTTGTGTATCTGATTACAAACATAAAGAATTAAGTATTGATTGTTCTTTTAAAAAAATGGCTTTGTAATACTTCCAATTCAACTCAAATAGCATGATAACTGTATCTGATGTTTGCGTTGCAATCTTCAACGAAATTTCTTTTTCAAACAAGTAGAAATTCTTTATTCATCAATTTGATGATAATATTTTGTCAATTCAAACATTTTATTCGAATATGTTGTTTCGAATAAAAACTAAATCTAAAATAAAATTTGCAAAATATATATCAATTATTAATGTCATATTTTTTTTTGTAACTTTATAGCGATTAATACATGTTAACGATGATCTTGATCACACATATAATGTATCATCAATTGTGTTTGTAAAGAATAATTATATCTAATTAATATATATATAAGTTTGAGAATTTTCATAGATGCTTTAAAAATGCAAGGATAGTATTCCTCGAGAAAGTAATTGTAACTATAGTAACAGTTGATAGTATGTATAAATACATGTGTCACGTATAGATACATGTGCATGAATATATGTCATTCTTTTTTCTTTTCTCTATCATAACAATCCAGATCATTCATTACTTAACAAGCTTTTAACTATCAAAGATTAACAATGACATCAACAACAAACGATCAGTTGATAAATAATATAGAGATGGATCATTTTGGATGTTCCACTCATCGTTTATCAACTACAGGTATTAACTCATGTGTTTCATTTATTATTCTTTTGAATCATGGTGAACACATATTCATGGAACATAGAAGCGACGTTTATTTTCCTACGTTATTGAACATGGAAAATGTTCGTCTATGCTTCGAAAATATTGCTGAACATCTTTGTAGGATTCAGCCACAATCAGATGTCACGTAAGTTCCACAAATAACAAGCTTAAAAACTAATAAGCTGAAGTATTAATTACATAAGGATTAATTTGTCTGTGTTGCTTTTTTCCTCAGTGAGTCAACTAAGATATCTTTAAGTATACGAAGTAAATCGCAGATTTGTATGGTAAAACTATAGCTAAAAGAAACTTCAACTAAGTTCAGCGTTCTTGAACAGGAAATATAAAGGATTGGTTTTCGCAAACAAAAGTATAAAACGTTTATCATTGAAAAATAAAGATTGATAAAAGTATAAGCTTCACAAAGATGAAATAATAAATGTGTATTCTGATCGTAGAAATTAAAAGCAAACATGATTATAAGCAAAAATATAGAGAGTTAATATGAAATAATGGGACAACCTATTTGTTGATTGTATATAAATACCCAGGTCCAGCATTACGGCCGTATATACATCGTGTCGTATACGATTGCAAGCGGTCAAAACTGACCGCTTACGGCCGAGTGTTTTTGATCTTGGTAGCTCAATGTTAAATGGTTACATAAAACTGTAACCTTATTTACATGGATGATCTAATTGAAAGAAAATTCGTTTTCCTTTATTAGACTAGATATTTCTCTTCATTGCCTAAAAATGAATAAATTTGAATTTTTACTTACTATATTAAGGAATTTTATATTCTGCTTTTAAAAAAAGAAATTCTTAGTTTGTTCTAATTCTTTAAAAGGCGAATGAACATCACTCAGTAGAAAACATCTCTTAGTAGAGAAAAATTCATTTAAATAAAAGAAATCTTTGCAGGGGTATTGTGATGTTGGGAGGTATTGATAATCAACCACGGTCAAGCAAACTTCAAAAATGCATTAATGAAATTATTGAAATTGGTGTTGATAGCAATGATACAAATAAATCACGCCATTTTAAACAATTATTCAATAATATACAGTAAAACCTCTATAAATGAACACCTCTATAAAGTGAACACCTCCTATTTGAACGCGTTTCTCGGTCCCCCCGATCAATTTTTGCTGTAAATGAATCTCTATATAATGAACACCTCCCAACTCTGAACAATGAACGCTTTTTTCGGTCCTTTCAGTTAAAAAACCTCTATAAAATGAACACATGTGCAAAAAATCACAATTTTGTACATGAAACAAGAGAAAAAAGAGATGAAAATTTAAAAACAACAACGTGTATTAAACAGTGTCACAATAATTAATCGGCAGTCTATTGATCAGAAAGAAAATTCGTCGTATGTATAGAACAAAAGAACAATTAAAATGAATAGTCCGCTTAAAGTTGATCGCTTACATGTGAAAGAACAAAGTACTTTTCTATTTACAATTGTGTAATGACGACGAAACATACATTAACCCTCTCTGAAAAAATAAAGTTGATTCGTGAAAATTAAGATAAATTTTCGCATCGTACACGTGCTGACAAACATAAGATCTCAATCGACAATTCGTAATACATTCCGGACGGCAGGGTTTTGTTGTTCGAGCATCAAAACCATAGGCAATACTACGATAAATAGTGACTCTGATTCCGAAGAAGAAATTCTTACTAACGATATCTGGACACCCTTACAAAATCTAGATCTACTTGTTAATCTCAACATCGGTTGACAAAGCCTCTTAGCCACTGACTTCATTGGAGTAGACGAAGAGACACCAGCTTTCAACGAGTGGAACGACGTCGACAATAGTCTGATCATCGTCGATGCACAACGCCACTACAACGACGAAAATTACGACATGCCAACTGAAACACCACCCAAGGTCATCGAGGTCATAGAACTGGTCAGGCGATTGCACCTTTCAGTTGCAACTTGCAACTCAACAATCACAACTACATTCTCTTACCTCTCAACTCGATCCCCAGCTCATTCATGTTTTCATTGACTCGAAAGGAGTCGAACAGACAATAACCGATGATTTTTTTCATACAAATTGAATAGATATGTGTTAGAAATGAAAGAAATATTTTTTTAAGCTTTGTTTCGTAAATATTGAATATTACGTGTAGCTAATAGATGAAAGAAATACTATTTGCTTTTGCTTTAAGTTATTTGTGGTGACTTCTGATACGCAAGGTGCGTAGTAGAACCCAATCTGTATTACAAAACATGAACTGTACACATGTAAGAGTTCAGTTAATACAAAAACTCCATATAATGAACACCTCTTATAATGAACACTTTTTGAACGGTCCCGTTAGTGTTCATTATAGAGAGGTTTCACTGTA